>APFE031412455.1:199797-212128 GCA_000404065.3 Pinus taeda | reverse complement strand
AAGATTAAGCTAACTGAATTATAAGATCTCTGGATATACGCAAGTTTCATTAGACACAGTAGCGTGTACACGCAGGTTAACTTAATTGAAGTAACGCATATGTTTCTGAGTATGAAATTGGAAAGTTTTTACTGATTTGACAATCCCCCCCCCCCCCTCCCTCTCAGTATTATTTCCAACAGGAGGTTCATAGATCACTATCAAAACAATTGGTTCGTTTGTGCCCAAGTATCTAGAAATCCCTGTTAAAACTCAAGATCTTGCCACACAATCTTGGAAAACAATCTCTTATGGGTTCCATATTAGTTCCAATCCTCCAACTCTCCCTTACACATCTAGTTGCATCAATTTGCATCCTTTCCAAAAAAATTAGAGACATTTTCCAATTTTTCGCATACTAGCTTTGTCTCTTGCAAAATTAGGATTGTCTACTTCTCTTTTTTCATTTATTCCCTTACATATCTTTGCTTTCCTTTGCTACTAAGGCCTCAAATATTCCATGTGAGGATCTTTATTAAGAGATTTTTGGAATGGTTGGATAGTAATCCTCTAACTCCGTAACTTGTCTTGAGTTCACTAAAACATCCCCCGTCTCTTGTAAAGAATCCTTTTTATTTTTCCCTCCTCGTTTTTTTGCTTCTTTAAGAATCTCCTTAACTAAAATATCTTTACTTTTCTCTTGAAATTCTTCTATGGAATGTAAACTTGGTCCCTTCGAAGCTTGCTTATGTCTTTGAGTTTTCTAGGCAAACAAGGCCTTAGCATATTGGTCGCATTGTTCCTTCAACAAATTTTCCAGGTCTTTCTTTGCCCATTCATTGATAAGGTCGGCTAGGAAACTTTCTTCCTTGGACAAAGATTCGTAAGGTTGCCTTGTCAACTGGGCCACCTCCTCAATGTCTAGTAGGTCAGTAACCTCAAACTTTTCGTGTATCTCCTCTACATTCTCAGGAGCTTTCCGCTTCACCGCTTGCTAAGTATCTTTCTCCTTCACATGAGGAGTTTTTTCCCTCATTTGTACATCAGTTGGTGTTTCCTCCAGTGGGTCTTCTTCCATCTCTGCTAGGGCATCAAAACCATATTTTCCTGGAAGTAGTTGCGGATTGATGGTAACACACGTTCTAGGATTTCTTCTGAGGATGGTTACTTTGGTAAACCCTTCATTTTCGACCGAACCCACATTGTTTGGTTCCTTTCTTCGACTTGGGCAATCTCAAAAAAGGTGGCCATGATCATGGCAAAGTCGGCAGCAAAAATGGACATGCTCATAACTAACTGGTTGAGACCATATTTCTCCTTGATAATTCAAATTAATGGACTCTGGGAGGGTTTGGGGAATATTCATATATCTGCAAAGACGAGCATACAACATGTTCCAACCCTGTTTGGTTACTTTGGAAACTTTGACAAAGCATCCTAGTACATTTCCAATACCTTCTAATATTTATGGGATCAAGAAATCAACTGGTAGTGAGTATAGTCTTATCCAGAGATATGCAGACAGATTCCTCTTTATCGGGGTTGAAACATTCTTCCCAGTGTCGAATGTACAACCCCACATTATTATAAAAATAAGGCCCTCCTTCAAATATTTTGGCTCTATCTTCCCAGTTGGACAAAATTACTATGAAGAATCCTTTAGGTCCCAAACAGAGATCAATTTCTCTCTTCGGTTGCTACTTCTGTGAAATCCATCGTTCCATCTCTCTCAGAGGGCCATCCTCCTAAAAATTTACATCTGAAAGCATGATCTTTCAATCTTTTCTAGTGATCCTCTAGGGATTTTGGCGAAATATCAAAAGTATGGTTCTGCGACGCTTTAAGGATACATCTACCCTGAAGATCAACTTGCCATTTTACCTCTACAATCGACATTTCCAAAGAATTCGCTTCATTCTTCTCACATTTGGCCAACCTGTTGTAGAGCAAAAAGCAATATCCTTGAAAGAGGGGGAACTAGTTCCCCTTTCAAAACACTCATGGAATGGTAAGAATTCCATGAAACCCTAAGGGTTGGGCTTGCAGGGTTAAGACAATAATTACATAAATAGATGCGATATCGAATTTCGCTCAGGTCACTCCCACTTTTCCAAATTCACAAGTCTAGTTCCCCTTTCAGGACACTCATAGGACACTCATAAAATGGTAAGAAATCCATCAACCTCCAAGGATTGGGCTTGTAGGGTTAGACAATAATTACAGAAATATATTCACTATCAAATAAATCTCGCTCAGGTCGGTCCGGCTTTTCCAAATTCACGAGTCAAATCGGGATTCCACTACACGCTTAATCCATCTTGACTCACGTGTTAAAAACATTAAAAACTTAAAAATAAATATAATGATGGTTAATTTGACAAAGACCCATTCTTATTTTTATAAAAAATACTTTTTCCTATTATAATGCTAAAAATGAGACACAATTATCTAGTTTGTATTTTATAGCACGCGACGATATTAAATTCGGATAGAGAGCACATGGGGTTCATTCAGTCTTCATTGAAGGAGGCCCATATGTCCCGGGAATCTCGCCTTAGGAGGAGGTACAAATTAACAGCTTGAAAGCATAATACAATTTTTAAAGTCAAAAATTATATCTTAAATTTCATGAAACATATATCTTTCAGTATTGACGTTTTAGTTGGAAAATTAAGTATTCACATTTTAATTGAAAAAATTATTGTGGCTTAAAACATACATCAAATGTGGCTTAAAACATATATCAAATGTTTTAATATGCACGGCAGAAAAAGATTGAGAGAATTTTTATTTCATTAATAAGTTTTTTATAATTTAGATATGAAGGAGATTTGTTATTCTTTCAATGTTTAATCTAGATTTGATATATAACATTTTTAAAAATATTAATAATATAACTAATTAATTGTTTCTATACAAGAAAAGACTAAATTTATTATTAATAATAAATAAATGAAAATGAGAAACTTTTTATAGTTGAAACATTTGTGAGTATGTTGCTCAAAACAAGTATAAATTTATCTAATTCAGGATCTATCAAAAGCTGAGAGGAATCAAATCTCTAGAGATGAAACTTTTCATTAAATTCTACACTAAAAAAAATTATATTTTGAAAAATTTGATCCCTCTAAATACTCGATAAATCTAAAATTAGATAGATCATTTTAATAATTTAAATCATTTGCTATGAAATTGTGGAACAAATTTGATTAAATAAAACTAATTCATATCTAAATTCGGAAATTTGGCGAATGTCGCAAATTATTCGATTTGATTTGATTGGTTGTAATATAATTTTGAAACATTGAAATATTGATTGACAGACTATATGCTATGATCATGATATTCATTATGGCGATGGCCTTTATCTGTAAAACTTTTGGCTCCATATGTCCATATAAATGTCAATTTATTTAACACATGCTATATCTCATATATACTCTTATATTAACTCAATATAATACTATATAAATTTTTCAATCTGAAAAAAATAATTTTGAAACATTGAATTCGACCTATTAACTTCTTTTGGATTCTGCCCAAAAGAGGGTAGGTAAAGGCAACCATTATAACATGTGCGTTTTAAAGAATTGTTTCCAAGCATTCATTTGAAAAGCCGTCCCTTTTCTGCGAAACACGAGAATCTCATGATTGTAAGATCCCGACTTTTACTTTAATGATAAACATATTTTAAAGCATATGTATCGGTTTTGTCTTATTAAATATAAATCATTCTAATAAACACCTTGGACCATGGTTTATAATGTTGTTAAATCGTTATTCATTTGGTTTGAGAGTGAAATCCATTTTCAATTTTATATATATTAATATTAGTGTAGATTTATTTTAATTTTGAATTACTTTTTTTAAGTATAAAATTTGAGTAAAGGTTAGTATTTTGAGAGATTTGATTTTTCTGGCTGTTTGATAGATTTCCCCATGTCATGATAATGATTGGAAACATGTGATGAATTCATCTTTAGATATAGATTGATTTAGTTATTAATAACTAATCATTATAATTAATAATTTTATTTTATTTTTTAATTTTATTTTTTGTGTAGTTTGAATAAGTCAAAATGTTTACATTACATAACTTAACATTATAACATCTCTTCCATATTGGGCTAGAGTGCCTCTTGGCACAATTATTATTATTTTTATTTAAATATATTTAATTTTTTCAAATTATTTATAAATAATTTAGTGAAAATAATATATTTTCTTTGGTTTTTTTGGGTCAATTTTACCTAAAATTTGGGGGAAAAAATTAGAATCATAAGTTTGAGTTTTGTAATCTACAAAATTTGAATTTCTTGTCATTGAATCTAGTTATACATTAAAAGCACATTTTAAATAATAAGAAATTACAATGTCTCCTAAAATTATATGGCTTTCCAAAAAAAAACCAAAACATTTATTAATTAATATATACCTTTAGTCAAGTCCCATTAGCACAACAGGTTGAGGATGGGCCTCGTCAACAAGGCAACCTAGGATCAAACCTCACGGGGGGTGGTTGTGCCCTATGCTAGGGGGAGGAGGCATGCTTAAAAAATCCAGTCAGTTAAGGGTTGGTGTGGCCCAAGTCGGGTGCAATCCCCGAGTGACTTTGATGGCTTAGATGCCCCTGGGTCGCGGCTCCTCAAGCCACAGGTCAAGCTTGGAGGATCACAGACAACGTGACCAAAAAATAAAATCTATACCTTTACAAATTACAAGTGAGTAAGCATGGTTTCACACATTCTCATTAAGAAAGCCATTGGTCGTTGTCATATTAATGGTTATTGGCATAATGAAAGTACCATATTGTTTCATTCTAAGATCATATTGTTAATTAGGTTAGTTGTTTCTTTGGAAAACATGATATGGAGTTAATAAGGTGTAGTGTAACTTATAGAAGAAATAACTTTTTTCATCGGAATCCAATGATACAAATTCAAGGAAGAATGTGATTTTTTGTTGCTTAAAATATATGTTTGAATGCATAAAGGGATTCAACACCCTCAAAAACCCCTAAGGCACTCAAATTCTACAAATTAAATAACTTAAACTCAATTTTTTAAAAATATCCATCGAATTTGGTTAAAATTAACCCAAAAAAATATCATGAAAATGGCCATTTCGTCAGTTAGACTATATCGAGTTAGTAATATGATATTTCTAAATATTTAAAAAATATATAAATATAGTTAATGTGTTTGTTTATGTTTATTATTTTCTTAGTTGAAAGTTGGGAGCATGATGAATCTAGAGCCCCTCACATAGAAGGATTCATTCTCTGGTCAACTTGGAACAATAAATCCTCCCTTAGAAATTTTGGTGGTATGGTTTTTTATATAAAAATTAACATTTCTACTCACATTCAGCTTCATAAGATCGAGCCCCTCAATCAGTAAATGTGGATCAAAATTTATGATTCTAACACCAATAGGATTTTTCTAGTAATCTGTTATTTCACTCCTATCAATTCTTCCTCCTATAAGAAAAACAACTTGGATAAGAATTTCCCTTCCAATACCTTAGAACATGATAGAACCACTACTAACCAAGCTACTCTTTTAAGTAATAACTCTAACCCTAACCCCTTATGGCTTGATGAGGAGTGTGACTTAGCTAATATATTAAAAAGAAATTCTAAAGACATAACTGAGAACCTATTTTCTACCAAGCTTATCAAGCTTTGCAGTTCCCAAGACTTGATAATTTGTAATGGAATTAACAAGTGGCCAACCTTTAGCCAGATGACTTACATTCATGATTAGGGCAATAATTTTGTGGATTATGCAATATCTAACACCCATGTTCTAAAACATATTGTAAGTTTTGACCTCTTAAATGGCCATGAGCCTAATTCTAACCATAAACCTTTATCCTTAACTCTATATCTTGACATGCATACTGTTGACACCTAATCATCGGGATTGTGTGAATAAGTGTAACTGATGTAAATAAATAATGGAAAATATGAAGAGTCACCGGGAGATGAAATGAACAGTGTCTCCCTCATGTATATAATAAAGACCAACCTGAATGAATATAATGTATTGATTTGAGGAGTTACTACCTAGTCTGACATGGTATCAGAGCCAAGTTCCCAAAATTATTTTTTGTGTAACTCCTAGTGTCAATTTCTTGCCTATTTTGTAGAACTCGCACCTCTGCCATGCTACTGAGGCCTACACCCACATTCCTGAACCCACTATCATATGTGTTTTATATTCCCTCTGAACAGTAGCCTCGCTCGATGATATCTCATTGAATACTGCTCGGTGGTATCGCTGGAATCGCAGTGGAAACTTGCGCATCTGGTGACAACTGTGGGGTATGAACACACACCTTTCACCCTGTGCGGCTCTGACTCTTCCAGTTTTTACATCCACTTCAATACCGGTTGTGTGTTTTGAGTCAGTTCGACAGGAGCCCTGGTTTCTGCACTGTACTTTATTTGCTTGTGCTTTCTTGTTTCCCTCGTTACAGAAAGAATTGAGGGAACAATGCAGCAGCAAGGAATGGATATTGTGAGGTAGAAGCTCATGGTATTGGCTCTACAACGTTGAATGTTGCCATACACATTTAGCTCTGCAACGCCATATGCGTGGTATCAGAGCACTGTGGAGGGAGTGTGTTGTGAAACGTAAATATGACCATTATGGATCTTCAAAGATAATTTCTTGTGAGCCTTGCATATGCTAAAGGGCACCTGCGTTATCATTTCAAATTATTTGCAAACTGCAATTTATTGTTGCGAATTCCTTCAAAATCTCTGAACACATTGTTGTTTGATGTGTCAAAACCCCCATCCAGCTCAAGCATTCCAGACTCTGAACGCTTTACGTTTCAAAATCCCTGAACGCATTGTTGTTTGATGTGTCAAAACCCCCATCCAGCTCAAGCGTTCCAGACTCTCAACACTTTCCGTTTCAAAATCTCTGAACGCATTGCTGTTTGTAGTGTGATTTAGATATCTGCGATGATTTTTTTTGCAGTTTGTTCTTTTTTGCAGTGAAACCAGCCAGCGTGAGCCAGCCTACCAACAATAAGCCAGCGTGAGCCAGCCTGCCAACAAGAACCCTGTCAGCGAGAAGCCAACAAAAGCCAACCTAAGCCAGCAAGAAGCTAGCCTAAGCTAGCTAGCAGCCAGCGTGGAGGACAACCTGATTAAAAAAAAACAAAAAAAACAAAAAAAATCAGCCTCTTAAAGAGTTTTTTATTTGAAAGTTTAAAGCTGAATTGAAGCGTGAAGAAGCGAAGAAATAAGAAATATTTTTTAATTTTGTAATGTTAATGGAGTGATAAGGATTTTCCGTTGTTTGTAATTTTGTAAATTTTGAGAGATCTGGTGATTTTTTAATTTTGGAATTTATTGTTTGTGGAGTAATAAGGTGATTTGTAAATATTTGGAGTAATAAGGGGATTTCAATTGTAATTTTTTGAAGGGATAAGTGTACCTCAAAGTAATTTTACTTTGAGGGGGGGTAACTTTTTTTCACCAAGTTTTGCAAGAGCATCATTGTAAAAGTCAAATTTTGAAAGTTACCTTGTAATTTTTGAGAAATTGACTAGAGCCAAGTGCAAAGCTCAGTCATTTTTCTCCTGCTTCAACGACTATACGAGGGTCAAGGCCAAGCCCCGATAGATCATGTTTTTTGCATGGTGTGTTACATGTTGTGTTGCCCATCTTGACATTTTTGTTCTGATTCTTGGTGCGAAGCTTCAACACAACAATGTCTAAGTTAATTAATTTGTTCTTTGATTCTGACAAACTTGAAGGTACAAAATCCTATAAAACATGGCATCGCCTCATCGAAATCACTCTCATTTATAATGAATTATGGCAGGGTATATGTGATGGTGATATTAAGCCAAATAAACCCACAAATGCAGCTGCACTAGCAAAATGGGACGTTAAGAATGCCAAAGCTCTAGCTCTTATTAAATATTTTGTGAATGATGAAATGTATGTCCATATAGAAAATGCTACAGATGCATGGTCTGCTTTGAAAACTTTTAAAGACCTCTTTGATACTCAGCCTGAATCAAAGAAAGTTGATCTACAATTAAAATTGTTGCAACAAAAATTGACTGAAGGAGGTGATGTTCTTGAATATATCTCAAGACTTAAGAATATTAAGCAGGAAATCATTAATGCTGGTTTTCTAGCAATAGATGATAGCTTTATGGTCACAATTGTAATTGCTGGACTTCCTTCTTCCTACATGCATTTTTTGGAGACTCTACAATTAACTGGGAAATTAGAGAAACTAAAGTTTGATGAGCTCTGCGAAATGTTGACCCAACATGATAAAACCTTTGGGAAGAAGAAGAAAGTTGGTGAAGATTTTTTTTTCAGAGAGGCCAGCACAAGTAAATCATCAGCAAACAGTTCTCGAGGTAGAGGTAGAGGGAATTTCAATCAGAATCAAGAAGCACATAATGTACAAAGTCGAGGTCAAAGCCAAAGCAGAGGAAACAACTTTATTAGAGGCAACAGTTCAGGAAGGAGTAATTTTCAAGGTAGAGGAAACAACCAAGGAAGAGGCAATTTTCAAGGACAATGAAATAATAATCAAGGTAGAGGACAATCTCAAAATCGAAGTTAAAGCAGAGGCAGAGGACAATCTTCAAGAAGAGGAAGAGACTTAAGTCAAATTGTGTGTCGAAGATGTAAGAAAGTTAGCCATTATGCTGAAGATTGTCGAACTTCTCTTAATAAAATTCCCAAGTTTCAGCAGCATTCAGCGCAATTTGCAAATGATCAAGATGATGATAACTCAGAATATCTTTTTACTTCCTCACCAGCATCACAACTTTCATTCCATCTTAGAAGTGATTATGAAGATGCCTGGATCTTGGACTCAGGGGCAACTCAACATATGACTTGTCGACGTGATTTTTTTTGGAATTTTAAAGATTTCCAACTTAATTCCATTTTTCTTGCTGATGATACAAAACATACTCCTTATGGAAAAGGAGCAGTTAAAGTTTTTCTCTCTGGCATTGGAGAAAAAATGATTTCCAATGTATGGTATGTACCAACTTTAAAAAAAAAATTGCTCTCTTTAGTCACGATTCGACAAGCAGGACATCAGGTGATTATGGAAGATGGTTTAGTCAAGATTAATTTAGTCAAACAAAGCTTGAAAACTATCATGACAGGTTATGAAGATGGAAAATTGTTAAGGATGAAAGGGACAGTTAGTCCAGGGCATTCTGATTTTGCAAGGGCAGTGACTACAGGTATTTCACCTGTAAGACTATGGCATGTAAGATATGGACATTTAAATTTTGAGAGTCTTTCTCAATTGCAGAAACAAGGAATGGTTAAAAGACTTCCCACTTTCAAAAGGGCAAATGCAAAATGTGAAGCTAGCATTTATGGCAAACAAAGTTGAGAAAGTTTTCCAACAAGTTCATGGCATGCAAACAGGCGGCTACAACTAGTTCACAGTGATGTTTGTGGACCACTACAAACTTCATTTGGTGGTTGCAAATATTTCTTACTATTCATTGATGATTTCAGTAGAATGACTTGGTTTACTTCTTGAAGAACAAGTCAGAAGCATTTGAGAAGTTTGATTTTTTTTGCCAACTTGTTGAAAATGAAGTCAAAGAAAAGATAGGTACTCTCAGGACAGATAATGGGGGAGAATTCACTTCAAATGAATTCAAAACTTATTGCAGTGAAAATGGCATAAGACGACATATTACTAATGTTTACGCTCCATAGCAAAATGGAGTAGTTGAAATAATGAATCGCACCTTGTTAGGAATGGCGAGATCCATGTTAACTTTCAAGAGGTTAAGTCCAACATATTGGGTGGAAGCAATACATAGAGCTGTTTACTTAAGAAACAGATCTCCAACTGCTTCTTTAGACGGAATCACACCTTATGAATCTTGGTTTGGTTTCAAACCTCGAGTTAAACATCTTAGAGTTTTGGGATCAGTATGTTATGCCTTAGTTCCGAAAGAAAAACGAACTAAGCTTGACTCAAGAAGTTTAAAATGCATAATGATTGGCTATTCTAATGAGAAGAAAGGGTACCGTCTTTTGACCAATGGAAAATTTACTATGAGCAAAGATGTAATCTTGATGAAACAGAAAGTAAGAGTGTTGAAGAAATTGGTCTTCTTCAAAAGTTAGAAACTAAGGGCAGCAAAAGAAAAGGAAAAATGCAAAGTCAACCAACTTCACCAAATTGGTATGAACTTGATTTTCCTTCCTCTGAAGATGAGTCATCCAATCCATCTACTTCAACAACATCATCTGGGTCTTCTAGCAGTTCATCCGCATCTCCAAGCAGCAACAGTTCTTCTGACAGTGATTCTCCAGACTCTTCACCTGAATGACGAACATCAGTTTATATTAATCCTCTTTACAATGATGGAGACTTTTCAGAATCACAAACAAGTGAGCACCAACTACCGAAATGGGCAGTTCAACTTTTAAAAGATGTAAAACCTAATGAGTAGAATAAAACGGGCACCAAAAGGGCACACAGAAGTGAAGGCAATTTTGCCTTGATAGCAAATGATTTTATTGAACCTTCCACATACAAAGAAGCAGTAAAACATAAAGAATGGCAACAGGGTATGGTTGAAGAATATCAAGCAGTAATTGATAACGACACTTGGAAACTTGTTGATTTTCCATCAAATGTTGAACCCATATGATGCAAATCGGTTTACAGAATTAAGTATAATCAAAAGGGAGAACTTGAAAAGTATAAAGCACGACTTGCCGCAAAAGGTTTTGTGCAGCAGGAAGGCATTGTTTATGAGGAAACTTTTTCTCCTACAGCTAAATGGAACACCATCTGATTAACACTTGAATTGGTCGCTTAGAAAGGATGGAAAGTTCATCAAATGGATGTGAAAAGTTCTTTTCTCAATGGGGATTTACAGGAAGAAGTGTATATGACACAACCACCAGGTTTTGAAATTGAAGGGCAAGAACATAAAGTCTGCAAATTGATCAAGGCTTTATATGGATTAAAACAAGCTCCCCGAGCTTGGTATGCAAAGATGGATGATTACCTTAAGAAAGTTGGTTTTAAATGAAGTGAATCTGATGATACTTTGTATGTGCGACAACAAGGAAAATATCTGGTAATTCTTGTTATGTATGTAGATGATTTGATCATTACTGGCAACCATGATGATCATATTGCACAGGTGAAAAAGGAGTTACATGCAGGTTTTAAGATGACAGATTTGGGATTACTTCACTACTATCTCGGAGTTGAAGTCTTCCAACATCCACACCATATTTTCATTTCTTAGAGTAAGTATGCAGCAGAGGTTCTTTAGCGATTTGGCATGCAGGATTGCAAGCCCGTTCTCACCCCCATGGAGCAAAACTTGAAACTTTCAAAATTTGAAGGGGGGGAAAGGTGGACAATACTACTTACAGACAGTTGATTGTCAGCTTGATTTATTTGACAAATACTTGCCCTAATCTATCTTATGCAGTCAGTATTCTTTCACGTTTTATGCAGGAACCACGAGATAGCCATTGGAATGCAGCCAAAAGAGTTCTTCGATATATCCAAGGAACAAAATATTTTGGTCTTCTTTACACAAAGACTAAAAACTTTGTACTTGGTGGATATTCTGATGCCGACTTTGTTGGAAGTATTGATGATCGAGCATCAACATCAGGTTATTATGAACATGGGGTCAGCACAGTATCTTGAGTTTGTAAGAAACAAGCTACAGTGCCACTTCTTAGCAGAAGCAAGTACATTTCAAGCATGGGAAGCAACATTTTGATATTGTTTGGTTGTGGCAGAAATTGTTGCAGGATTGGGAATTTCCTTCCTCAGCAGAAGCTACATCATTATTCATTGCAAACCAGTCAGCATCAAACTTGCCAAGAACCCCAGTTTCATTCAAAGACAAAGCATGTGGACACCAAGTATCATCATATCAGATCTCTCATTGCCAAAGATGTCCTCAAGCCAATTTATTCTCCTTCCGAAGATCAAATCTCCAACATTTTCATGAAACTGCTTGGTAGAATAAAATTTACTAAGTTCAAGGATGAACTTGGTATCGGTTGTAATGTATCTTTGGATCATAGGGGGGAATGTTAGATGATCCAAAAATAAAATCTTATCATAGGTTATAAAATTAGAATAAAATAATTATTAATTTAAGATATTAAATTAAGAATTATTATTCTAGAATGTTTAATTATTTAATGGAGACATTAAGAATTAGTATATTGTTGTAACAAGATATGACTCTCCAAATGTGTCGTATCTTAGGATCTATTTTAGGAGATTTGTTAGCTAGTTGTTTTGAATAGCATTTATTGTAAATGGACACTTGTTATTTAATAAGTGAT
>APFE031412455.1:152765-181422 GCA_000404065.3 Pinus taeda | reverse complement strand
TATGCCTTACGACGTAATTAAATTATAAACATAAAAATGGTAATTAATAAGTTACCATTTTTATGTTTATAATTTAATTACGTCGTAAGGCATATCTTCTGGGAATAACTCCCTTCGACTGTCACTCTACACAGTTGGGCACCTTTGGATCAGTTGTTAGACGATTAAAAGATTTTCACTCATTGGATTTCACCACCGAATCCACCTGAATTATCAACCACCTAGCGGTCAATTGCTGAATTGTTAGTCGATTCCTTTATTTCAACTACCTACCTTCCTTTTGCCTGAACTGTGAGGTCATTGATCATCCTCGTCAGTGTCGGCATGCTAGTGACCAGACAAACTCCACACTCGCCAACTACATGAAGACTGGCCATTGCATCGTTAATGGGGGCAAGGTAGGTCACTGTGAAGGAGTTGTTGTTGCCTGATTCCTAAAGTTTGCTCGTCTCTTATAGTAACGATATTTTTTATTAGCTGCAAACTTATGGTCATTTCAATTGTTTGAATATTTTTCTTGGGGATATCATGACAGAGTTGAAGAATAAAAATGCTACAACTGATATTAAAGTGGACACGAGCTCCAATTTATTTGCAACAGTGACACTAGATGAACCCACAGCATGATTGAGAGCTATTCTTAGCTTCACTATTCCAGACTCGAGATTTGGCAAGGTTGAGCTTCAATACCTTCATGATTATGCAGGGATCAATACAAGCATAGGATTAATGACAACTCCTGTTGTGGAGACTTCTGTAGTGATAGGGAATGAAAGTGTTTCTCTTTTGGGAAGTTTTATTTTGATAATGCATCAGGAAAGTTTACAAAGTACACGACAAGCCTAAACTTTGTGCAATCAGATATCATTTCTTCTTTGAATTTAACGGCCAGAGGTGATACGTTGAAGGCATCTTACTTGCACACTATGAGCCCTCTGACAAAGGCTGCAGTTGGAGCTGAGATTGCCCATAACATTTCAAGGAATGAGAATACTTTCACCATGGGTACTCAACATGCTTTCGATTGCTTTACAACCATAAAGGCATGCTTGAATAACCACAGAAAATTTGTTGCACTTTTCCAGCATGAATGGAGGAGTCTTTGATAACTCTTTGAGGGGAAGTAGACAACAAGGCTCTTGATACCAGTGCTAAGATAGGTTTATCTCTGGATTTGAAACCATGAAAGGAGTCGTGAGGATTACTTCATAATCTTTTTCCATAAACCATGGACTACGGACTTAACTATTCTCTGTGTTCCATTTAAGACTGCATCCTATTTAATGCCCACATTTTGTGTTCTAGGTTGGCACTGTAGCGACATTGTTTAGTGCTTGGTAGTTTGCATTTATAGATTCCCATAATTATCTTACAATTTTGAGACTGTTGAGGTTTGAATATCTCCGTTGGAGAATATTATGGCAGGTTAATAGCATATGATTTCTATGTGCAGTGAAATCAACAGAAGTAAAAATTTTGATGTTGTTTTAACTACCAAAAGAAAGAGAAGGGGTGATTTCCTAATTTTTTGTTTTGCCTATTGTTGAATGTTGTTTTGACATGATTGAAGTTTTATTTTCTTGAAAAGCTCGGACTGTGTAATGTTATAATTATGTTTCATGCACTAGAATACTCCATTGACTTATCAAGGAGATATTTTTTTAATGATATGTCATATTTTCCATGTCTTGAGAAGGCATTCACAATGATTTACATAAATCATTTCAATGTGTGTGTGGGGCTATGAATATGCAATCTGAAGTTGAGAGGAAGGAGAAGAAAATAAGTATTACCCCATTGGTGAAACCAGAAGTGGCATTGGTTGGAGCCACCATGTTGTTGACTTACGAGCATGTATACATTAAGTTACGCTATGTTGTTTTCACCATACAATCTTGATCTAAAATATAATCCCAGCATGCTAAGTTGTGCCCGTCATGAAAGTGGGTGGGTGATATGCCTTCCCGGAGAGTGATTGATTTCCCACATGATAGAGGTTGTTTTGACCCAACTCATCGATTTTTGGCACAGTTGTGAAAGTGCATGGAGTTGAACCCTATATTTATACTAGGTTTATTATGATTTTTACTTATTTCAATTACATTTTAGTCAAATCTCGACAATGATTTATTAGTAGATGACCATAGCCTCATGAAATCGCTCTATAAATTAAACACAATACCAAGGTTAAATATGCCTAATAGAAACTCGTCATCATTTTGATAAATAAACATAATAAAATATAATTACTTGATATAATTAGATGGGCCAGTGTATAAATAAAAGAGCAACAAAAAATATTGTGATAAATAAGTTGAGCAATAAAGGAAATTGAGTCTGTGCCGAGAAATGTCATTTATTGGTGGTACTTTAATGTCATTTGTTGGTGGTACTTTTATGTTTTCGAATAATGTGAATCCTTGGTGAAATAAACCCCAAAAGTTATCAAACAGATAAAAAGAATATGCATGAACTGTTATATATATGAACCATTAACTATGTTGTGGTACAATTAATTGAAGTTCACTAAGACTTAATTGACTTAATTGAAGTTGAATGATTGGTGGAGTTTTTTGTTAGCAAGAATTTTATTGGTTTTGTTGTAAAAAATGGTTTCATTGATGGATTTTTGTATATATACAATCAAAATATTTTGCTAAATTATGGATCCTACATGGTTATCACTAGCAATTTCACCACATGTTGCAAAGGAAATTCCATAAGAGACTTTTACAACTCAATGGATTCCATCCATAATCTTGAGTTATTGATTGATACTACATGGTTAGTCGGCATGGTTCATTTATGACATGATTCTAGGAAAATTGAAAACTATGCGCTTTTTCTTTTTCCAAATATTGCATCCAATAAATGAATGGCATTGGAAGAAAGTCAATGTTTTAAGTTTTGAGAGTTTATTGTTTTTGTTTCAATATTTTTCAGATACATTTCTCATTTTATTTCCAAATGAGAAGATCTTGCCCTTTCCTATGCAATTTTATAATGCTTATGGTGGTTTATTATGGTGTTTTGATGATTTATTATGGTGTTCTATAGTTTGTTTATATTTTTGTTCTATAAAAATCTTTATTTCTTTTACCTTCAAGCCATATTACCTTATGAGAGCATTATTTCTTTCAACAACATGGTGAACTACCTTAATAAAAATTCTCTTGTTAAAAAACCAACTCAACTTAGTGAGTATATAAGCAATTAGCACTTAGCTATCAATATATGTTTCCCTTTAGGTTCAAGTGGTGCATCAAACTTTGCTTTGTCCTTTTGCTTTGCCCTTATATGCTTAAGAGAAAGTAAAGCAGGCAAGATGACTATGTCATACAGGGGTTGTGCATTTGTAATAAATTTATCATAATGTTTATTTCCCAAGAAAGATAAAATTTCTCTTCATGCGTATTAGCTTAATGATGATCCATAGTTAAATGATTGAATAACCCCTTTTTTTATTGAGGCTTCTATGATCCATAATGAATTAAGAAAACTCTTTCGATAGAAATCACATAAGAGAAATTTTTGGCCAACGTGTTTTGAACCAACAAGTGTGGTTCATCATCTGGTCCTGATGATGAACCGGACTTAGTGTGGTTCATCATCTGGTCCTGATGATGAACCGGACTTGTTGGCTCGAAACGCTTTGGCCAAAAATTTCTCTTATATGATTTCTACCGAAAGACTTTGTTGAATAACTTTTGTTTGACAATGTTATCAACATAGAACCATTGAAAATTATAGGTGGACTTTGCTTTCTATTTGTTACAAAAACATGTATTACAAGTCAATAGTTTTCTTTTCCCACTCTTTTTTCTTCATTGTCCCAGACCAAAGATCTGGCAAGGTTGAGCTTCAATACCTTCATGATTATGCAGGGATCAGTACAAGCATAGGCTTAACAACAACTCTTGTTGTGGACACTTTTGTAGTCATAGGGAATGAAAGTGTTGCAACTTTGTGAAATACAGTGCAAGCCTAAACATTTATTCTTTGAATTTAATAGACATAGGTGATACATTGAAGGCATCTTACTTGCACACTGTGAAGAACCCTCTGAAAAAGACTACAGTTGGAGCTGAGATTTCCCATCAAGCTTATCCATAACATCAATTTGCATAGAATACTCTATTCCATGTGAGTTATAGCAAGATAACCATAATGTCAAATTCCCTTTCACTCACATTTATTTATTGGAAAGAAGAAAACCTTTTCGTCATTTTCATTCAATCTCGTCATATTTCCTTTCACTCACATTTATTTATTGGAAAGAAGAAAATTCAATCTTGTCATAATAGAAAATACATGACAATCGTTTTTTATTGTTTTTGCATATCTGTTAGGTGGAGAGAATTGTCATACCACTTCGTGTGTATAATTTTCACCCTAGATTTTTCAATAATCCAAGACAAAAACATAACTTATTCAACCCCTCAGAAAATATATTTTCATATGACAACCGTCTAGAGTAATTGTTGTTTAGATCATGTACAAACACAAGCTGATATGTGAGAGTGACCAAATTTAGGTCTTCCTGTTTTAATTGCATCTAAGTAGAACTCCTCCCAGATATATGTTATCTAATGCTAAAGCTCTGATGCATTATAAACTTCTCCAAGGAATCCTTACTTAAGAAACATTGCAAAATCATTTGGTCATTGCTTTCCTAAGTAAGTTAACATCACTGAATAATCAATTAATCACAAATGTAGAATTGGAAACTCTACCTTTTTCCAAAAGCAAGCTTGAAAGAATCAATCTCAATGGGTGCTTAGTACAAACTTCAAAGGGGTTCTTTGCAATCATTCTCTTTACTAATCTGCAAATGTTTTACAGCAGTAGATGATTTAACATTGGCTACTATAGCAAGTGGTGCCAAAATTCTCAGGAATTTGAGCTTGGTAGGGTGAATTTCCCCATTTTGTTGACATGTTAGATAATTTCATCCTTTGTTATGCTATTTAAACCCTCAGATCAAATCTCTGCACACATATTCATTGTTGAATCATTACTTCTCTACATTGTCTAAAGTTTTAGGTGAACGCTTTTTAAAGTCTGAATACAAGTTAAAATTACACAGTTTGATAACATATTGGCCATCATTCTTCATCTATTTCTATTGGTTTAACTACCTTCAACGTTCAACAAAACCGCTATCCAAACACATTGCTCAAGATGGCAATGTTCCTCCTAAATGTGTCAAAGGTATTTGGTGTGGCAAGCTTCATTGTTGTTGCAGCCAACACCCTTTCCTTTCTTTGAATTCACAAAAGGAAGTTGGATCCCTTTGAAAATCCAATTGATGAGTCACAAGAGGTGCTCGCAAGCTTTCCAGCAAATAAAGACAGTAATTTCATTTTTTGCTTCTATATTATTTTTAGTACGAAACTAATATTCTTTCAATGTGAAAGGCTAATCATTTATGGTATTTTTGTAGCTGCAAACCTATAGTCATTTCAAATGTTTGAATATTTGAACAATTTCTTTTATGCCAAAACAGTGGTCCCATTTTTAACATTTTTTACCATGGCAATGGATGATGACGACTTTTTCTTTTCCATTTCAACTGCTTCTACTCTTCTAGAAGAATATGAATGTCTCAAGTTTGCAGCGGATTATGGTGATTATTCGAAGGAGATAAAACCAAAGCCCAAAGATGGTAACCAATCGATTTTGTCTGAAGCACAAACTGATCCTCAAGTCAGAAGTAACCAACAATTAGGCAAAGATAGAGAGGGTAAAGGTGGAAATAGTGGTCAAAACTTGGAAAATGCATTAACACTATCTACAAAAAATCTATCAAAACACCATCAAATTAAGGAAGGTGGATGACAGAATAAGGATTTCTATGAAATACCATCGAAGGAGTGCAATCTCCTCCTCACCTCAAAATGATTCTAATCAACAAGCTACAAACTAGTAGTTAAAAAGCTAATTATCACATATGTTGTGTTGAACTCACCTTTCTCTATCTGTATAATTATGCTATAAACTTGACACCAATTTTTTTTCAAGTTAGAAATTCAATAAACTTAAACCAAAGAAAACCATTTAGGTTGAAATGTACGTAAAAGTATTATTGACTTCTGTAGTCTAAACCAAACTTGATCATGTTCTACAAACAATTCTTATTTCAAATAAGAGCACCCACACACACATACACACATATACATACTTCTAGGTTGAAATGTACAAAAAAGTATGGTTAACTTGTAAAACCTAAAACATCCTTGATCATATCCCACAAACGAAATTGTTATTTCACATTAGAGCACAAATATATACTTCATAGCTAGGTATATTTTTTATTTTCACAACTAGGCATATTGTTATTGACTTACGACATTTCCCTTGCAACATTTGGTGCAATTGCTAGTTTTATATTGTTTCAAAATATCAAAATACATCAGTCATCTATCTATCTTTTTTACGAGTTCACCATAAGCGATCTCAATCTGCCACAAGAGAAATGGAATATATTGACCATTTTCGAAAGAGATAATCATACTAATACAAAAACAATTATTGTAAGTAAACCAACTTATCAACTATAGAACTATAAAGAAAGATGTCAATGAGGTGCATATAAGAAAATTCGGAGTTTGAGGAAGTCACTGGAGTAGGATCTTTGGCACTAGAACCTGGGGGAGTTGAAGGTTTAACCTCACACTGGAGATGGCTCTACAAATAAGCTAGATGGGCATCCAGACTCTCCAAGCATGAACGCCAAAATATGTGGGCACACTTGATATCAATTAGGGGAGAAAAAATGTCATACTACTCTTGTTTCTCCTTTAGAACTCTACTAAGGAGGGTTTTTCGTTGTTAGTGAAGGGTAATTGAGTTAAGATATTGCTTCCGTCTTCCCTAGTATGGCCAAGGTCAGGGACTGAATGGCTACTTCTTCAAGGATTTTTGAGTTAGAGAAAACTTGATTATCATCAGTAGAAAGGCTCTCGAGATGACAAACCTGAGCACATATATTAAATGGGACAATAGATTGATAAATGTTTGTGGCCTCCTACACTTGTGGTTGGGCATGGGTTCTACCCTGAGGCCCATAACCACCCCCCCTCCTTGACGACTACACATGCATTGTCGAGACATGGAGCTCAAGATAAAATGACACTAGGAGTAGAGGTCGAGGATCAAAATTCTAAGGGAAGAGAAATAGAGGCAAAGGTAATCCTGCAAACAACAAAGGAGAGAACTATTGGGTGGACTCAGAACAAAGTGAAGGCAATGAGTCGAGAGAGCTAGAAAGCAAGAGAGGATGACAGTCAATGCAAGACTTCAAACCATATTCAACATGCCACAAATCTTGAAGCCAACATTCAATAGCTACAAACCACCTAGCAAAGCTAAAGCCAACAAACATTATATCAAGTGAAAAATAAATAGGGCTAGTAGTCACAAAGAGTACCATCAATAATGCAATGCGCAAAGGCACGAGGTTCAATAAGTTGTAGATGGTTGAGGGCATAGTTCTTAAAAATAGGAGGAAAACTCAACTCCAAAGGAATCCATAGTGTCGCCACTAGAGGTCCAACAATGCAACCAACAACTTAGCTGAAAATTTGACCCTGCTCTCGCCTTAATTTCCTATTGAAGGGATAGACATTTCCCGAATCAAATATTGCACAAAGCCAAACCAAACCATCACAAGTCGAATGATTAGAACAAAATGGTCCAAGTCCGGAAAAATATGATGAAAAATCTCCAAAAAAACTAGTTGTCCTTCAAATGTCCCTCGACGCCGTAAGATTCTGGAAGAAATCCGACATATCTCAGGGAGGGAATGAAAGGATAAATCTTTACATGCGCTTGCATTTTGGGGACAAGCCACACAACCCCTCTCAAATGTTGCAGTGGGGTGACGAGTTCGCCCCCACCTAGCTGCACACCCTAGTACTCCACCCCAATAAAGTAATAATAAATCACAAATTCTAAACCAATTCAACTAATCAATTTACAAAATATGTAATTTAATAAATCGCAAATTAAGGAAAATAATCATATATATATATATAACACATGCGAAAAAAGAAAACTTATTTTGACACCGACTTTGAATCAGTTTTTAGAAAAATGCCTTTTATACCATATCCACAAATGCTAAAAATAAACAAAAAGATTATCTAGTTTTTCTTTTATCGCACGTTATGATATTAAATTCGGACATGGCGCACATGGGTTCATTTATTCTTTATTAAAGGAGACCCATGGGCCAGATGTATGGGAATCTTGCGTCAGTTGGTGGAATAATCAGCCACAGAAACAGCTTGAAATAATGAATATTTAAATCACAATTATGGCCTAAATTTAATGCGTTGAATATACTTTTCCTGTATTAAATAAATAAAAATAGGTTACAAAGTTTGGGTTTAAGGTTTACTTGGGATTACAAGTAGTGAGCTTATCTTGAAAAAAAACATTATTTGAAATTCCAAAGTTATGTGGGCTAGAAAAGCCTTGTGAAAAAATTCTCTCATATAATTTCTATCGGAAGATTTTGAATATTATATAAATGAATTTAAAAAATCAGATATTTTTAATTGTAGATATTTTTAATTTAAAAAATTTTTTCTTATTAATATATGATGTAAATTGGTAGATAAAATAAATATATTTATTAAAAATTATTATTTGAACGAGTTTGAATAGAGAGTTTATTTTATAAAGAAATTGTTATTTTTTTTATAATGTAATTTGTAGAATAGATTTCTTTTAATAATATTTTAATCTTAAAAAGCATTTGAGACATTTTAATCCTAAAAAGAATTTGGGTTTTGGTTTGAGTGGGATTAAAATTCCTAAAATAAGTTCAGAAATTTTAATATAGGATTGATGTTAAAAATATGTTGAAAATTAAATTTGGATAATTATGGTAAACTCTTGTTGATATACAAGTGGATCTCAATCAATTCAACACTTAGTAATGCTATTTTTCTCTAATTAGTCTTGCTAGATCGCGACAACTTTATGTAAAGGAATAAAGCACTAATGAGGTGTGTAATTTTATGTGAATGCATAAAAGAGTAATGAGGCATGTATCTTTTTAAGCACCTTATTTTGATGTTTTCATTAAGGGTCCTTATTCATGAATAGAAGGTCTTGATTTCCATAGTGTAAGTCATGTATTTAGATTAGGACAATTATGCATATATTTTTTTTCCAAGGAAAAAATCGTAATTACATTCATGTTTCTGAAAGAAATTACATTTAACATATGCACCTACATAGTGCATTCATCGGGATTTATTCTATATCCTATCATGGCAAAGGCAAAAACGGCCCATGACGGTTATACAAAATCCACTGTAGTAAAAAAAATAGTACATAATTTACCACAAAGATACATAGAAAGGGAGTGTTGTCCCACATAAAGCCAAAGCATTAAGTCAAAAACATATAAACAAAATAAATCCCTTTGGTTGAACATATAGGATCTCCAAAAAACCGCATTGCTTAAGAAACACATTGCTCATCACAACAACCTGTAACTTGCATGATCGACGGTGGGAACACAAATAGAAACTAGAAAAGGCATGGGGCAGATTCCATGCATCATATGATATGAGCCACATCCATGTAAGGTCTATGGTAGTACTTGAAGTGATCCAAACCACGATACTCAGTTACCTGCCAGAGCCCCTAATCCAGAAGAAGACCCTTCTTAGAAAGTTGGTCGACCTCTTGGTCCCTTGCCTTGTAGATGTGCATGCAAGAGAAGTGTGCAAAGGATAGACTTAGACTTTTGATATCCTCTACGATGTTGACCAAATTCTTGCATTGTTGAATAGAATTGACCCAATTTATCACCAATAAGGAATCTCCATAGATTTGCATTTTATCGCAACCCTTCTCTAGTGCAAAAGAAATCAATGATATGCATGCAAGAGTTTCATCCTAATTATTGGTTCCAGATCCCATTTTGATTTCTACATCAAAAGCACGATCTTCAAACATACAGAGAATAAAAACCCCCACCAACTTGAACCCCAACCCCTCGAGAAGCCTCGTCAAAGTATCTTAGAGGCATAGACTTATCTGGTTGTTCCTCTATTACAACTCTAATCGCCAAAATATTTTTAACTTGAGGATATTGTTTAAGTATGGAAAGACCCTTCACAATAATCTTCCCTAGGAAGGAGGAAAGGCCTTGGAATATTTCTTTGTTTCTTGCGAGACATACACCCCAACCGATGATAAGTGAGAGGGCTCTAATATCTCTATTTTCCCAATCTTGGAGCCATCTTTCCCAAGAGTTTGTAAAATTTGGCTCGTTCTACCTACTTTATAGTCATAAACACATCCTGCACTCATTCCACACATATTGTGTGATAGAAGATGACACAAAAGGTTGTTGATTGTTTCATTATTCCCTTTGCACAAAGTACGCCATCTCGATCTAATTACATACCTACGTTGCATGACTTCCCAGGTAGGGACCTTGCTTTCCCTGATGCACCATCCCAACAACTTAGATTTTGGTGGGAATTTTGAATTCTAAACAACACACCACCACCAATCTTCTTAGACCATTTGGGCCAATACATTCAAATGAATATAACCCAATTTTGGCATGTAAATTCCATGAGGAGATAAGGACCACATAAGTTCATCTTCTTAGTCATTTAACCTTTTGTGGTCCCTCTTTAGAGCATCAATATAATCTCTACATTGATCATGGAGCTCTTTAGGTATTCACATGTCATCCGATGTAAGCCAACCCTTGGTCCACAAAGTACTGGCTTTAGGATTATTGACATGGTTGAGTTTAGTATATCCTTCATCCTGTAGTTGGTCTATAAGGTTTTGGGAGAGGATGCGGTCCTCACCACTCCTGGCCATGTATCATAACCCAATCAAACTCTATGCCCATTCCTGATTTTCCTGGTTAAACTAGAAGTCATTAAATCATATGAGTTCAACGCAAACCACCACACGGTTAAAAGACTGCCTCTTTCTTTATTCATAATCCTGATCTAGTCCTCCAAAGAATGTGTTATGTTGTACTTCTGAGTGACAACAATTGTCCATAAACTATTTGTGTAAAGAAGCCTCCATCTAGATTTTACTGCTAAAGCTTTGGAGAATAAGAAAATGTTTTTAAATCCCCATCTACCTAAGAGCTTTGGGGTTGCAATCCTTGTCCATTTTACCCAAGGTAAAACACAAGTCTCTTGTGTTCCTTCCCATATAAATTTGAAGCAAATCCTCCTTTCCCTTTCCAGAATTGCTTTTGGAATCCATACCAATGGCATCTAATAGACAAGGATTGCTTCCAATGCTGATCTGAGTAGCACCAAGCGACCGACTCTTGATAATCGTCTAAAGCTCCAACATGATAACCTCCTTTCCAATTTTTCCAGTAGCTACAACCAATATTCAATTATGTAATAGTTAGGTTCAAATGGAAATCCAAGTATTTGAGTCCTAAATCAAAGTTCAAAAATTCAAAGGGGAAAACCATTTTGATATTGTTAATTTCCTGGATCTCCATATTGTGGGTAGTGATTGTAGCTTTTGTTGCATTGATAACCATACTTGTAGATCTGCTAAATAGTTCAAGAATTTCATGAAGAATTTGCAATATCTTAATAATCCATCACAAATGATTTAAAATATCATCTACAAAATGGATATGATATATAACAAGGGAGCGAGCAACACTTACACCTTTGAAGTCTCCTCTTTTCTTGTCCACCTCCAACATCCTACTAGTCCCTTCAAAAAATAGCAGAAAAAGTAGGGGAGACAGGGGAACTTCCTTGTATGAGGTCTCGCTTTTCTCTAAAGAATGGAGATATCGAACCATTTATAAGAACAAAAAAAGACATTGTCATCATGCATGTCATGATCCAATTTATAAAGGGAACCTCAAAACCCACATGTGTTAGTAGGAGTTAGGAGAACAACTAGTTGAAACAGTCATATGCCTTGGAGAGGTCAATTTTCATGATAGCCCCTTTGATACCTCCTCTATGAGTGTACACTTATCTTCCTCTCCCACAAACCTAGGGAATCAATTTACCACTCGTATGCCTTCTGCAATTGAAATTACTTCAAGAGATTTGAAGAGATTGGAGAAGTGATTTATGCCCATAGAAGCCAAGCCTTCCAAATTTGTTATATATTTTCCCAAATGATCTTCCATTTTCCAGATAGTATTTTCCATCTTCCAACTCTTCGTGTAGGCTTGAAAAAATTGGGTATTTTCATCACCTTTATCCAACCACACAAATATTTTTTTCAAGTGCAAAGAAACCTCCCTATCAGCTATATTTTCCTTTCTCCTGGTAATCAATCGGCCCAAATCATCCCTTGAGACTTGATCCTTGAATCCTTCTTCATTAAACTTTGAAACCAATCCAAACTGATGTTCAACATTGAGAAACTCCTCCTCCTCACTAAAGGGTTTCATAGCTACCCATTCCTTTGTCAACACCTTGATTTGCTTTAAATTATCCTCAAATTGTTGAGCTACAGAGCATCCATAGCCCTGATCAAAATGTTTCCAATTTGTATTGACAAAGTTTTTGAAGCTTTCATCTTGTAACCACCCAACATTCATCTTGAATCGGTTTGTTGGTTTCTGAGTTTTCCCCTTTATTTTCAATAGGATTAGAGAGTGGTCTGATATCCTCCCACCCCAACTCATTTGTGCATAAATCCAAACCTATCACCAAAGCCTCTATAAGCAAAAATATATATAGTCTTTTAGCCACTCTTTCCTCCCCAATCCTTTGATTCCTCCAAGATGGTTGAATTATAATAGGTTATAGATCAATGAGTTTACGAGAGTATAAATAGTGGGAGAAAAAGTCAGATAGTGTGTCTGTTCTAGCTCGCTCCCCCCACGATTTAGCTGCCCCCATTGAAAAATTAAGATTCTTGCCAAATTAGGGTGTCCCTCCTCAACATCGACTTCTGGAACAAATCAGTCCAGAATTTGATCCGCTCTTCTCATCCCATATATGTTGAGAAAAGTAAAATTTGCATCAAGGTTCACCAAAAACCCTTCCACCCCAAGGCTAGAGGGAACACTCCATGAGTTTTTCACTTGAATTTTATGGGTGTCCCATCCTAGGGCTAGACCCCTAGAGTGTCCTTTAACGTCCAACCCAACAAAATTCCAATAAGGCATGATGCATACTAAGAAATTTTTTATGCAATCCCCCTCCCTCAGAGTTTCTTGTAAGAAGATAATCTCTGGACCTTCAATTTGAATCAACCTTTTGAAAGAAAGATTTTGGGGTTATTTGCTAACACTTTTAAATTGAAAGAAAAAACTTTTAATAAGAAATAACACAGTGGGCCTTCAATGCTCTAAGGCCCTTGTCAACAGAGGATTGTTTATCCACAACTAGTTCTTTGTGAACTCAAGCTTTTGCCAAAGATATATGAGATTTCCTCCCCTTGTCTTTCCCTTGATAGATAGGGGCAGGGAGTTGGCTTAGCCCACCCATGAATCCATCTGAGACAGGGGGAAACTACCTCGAACTCAGGTTATATCGAATAGTGCTAATGCTACCTCCCTATGAAAACTCAATTCTAGAGATATAATTAGGGATGAAAACCCTACTGATCCACTTGGGAGAGAGAAAGGGGATTTCCCAAGGGATAAAGAAGTAACTAGTATCTGAATAGCCTCCACTTTCTATTCATCAAGATTCTTATCCCAATCCTTCCCCAATACAAAAGCATGACAAGAAAATAAAGAGATAGAGGTGGAGGGAAGAGATGTATCCATCTGATTTGAGTCATCTTCTAACTGAATGTCCATGTTTGTAGCCTCCTCAATCAATGGTCTCTACTCCAGGTCACTTGATTTTATAGCTTCCATATCACATGCAGTTTGACTTCTGTTTTTGGGCTCGCCCACGATCTCCACTAACTTAGTTTGTACCCCCACACCATCTACCATCGGCCCCTCTGAATTTCTTGCCTCTGCCTGTATATATGATCCAGAAACACCCATCCCCTAGACTTACTCTGCTTCGTATTGGGTCTAAGATGGAACTAATTAGGTTTGAATGACATTGTACAATTTCCCACTATGTGTCGATATTTTTGGCACTTATTACATATAAAATGAATCCCTTCATAGTTAATATCCACCAACCACTTCGTCTCCTTCCCAATATTCATCGTTTGATACATATTCACCCTCAAATCTAGGCGTACTGGTAGAATTATTCCCACTGACCAGTCCTTAGTTTTCGTAAAAGACTAATCTGCCCCCAAAAATTTCCCCAAGGTATTCCCAATATTCATAAAACTCTGCGGATTCCACGATAAGACGAGAAGACTTGGTATGCATACACATATATGAATCACATATAGGTATCCATTCTCTACCTATGAGCATCAAAGAGGGGAAACCAGAAACTGAAAGCGACTGGAGTAGTGCTAATGAACCATACCTCTTTAACCATCAAAATATGCATCCACCCAATTTTGGAAAATCAGATGAAACCAACCTTTTGCTAGCAATCTCACTTCTATGGGAGTCGATACCTTCCCATTTATATGTTCATTTTTCCATTCTTCCAAAGTTTCCACTTTGAAGAGCCTCCTTCTTACCCTACCTACTAGGAATTTTTCAGCT
Source organism: Pinus taeda (assembly GCA_000404065.3). Classification (NCBI taxonomy): domain Eukaryota; kingdom Viridiplantae; phylum Streptophyta; class Pinopsida; order Pinales; family Pinaceae; genus Pinus; species Pinus taeda. The sequence continues at coordinate 166,802 of APFE031412455.1, read as the reverse complement.
AGCTTTGTAGCATGTTCCATCCCCATGTCATCCCCTACACAGGATTGTATTAAATCGACTCACATGTACTCTTCAACACCCTATTTTTCTTTTTTCTTTTTTTGTTTCCCTTCCTGCCACACACCTAAACTTGACCAGTCAGATCTTCTACCGCTCTTCTCTCCTCCACTTCCCTCCCTACATTCTCCTCTCCCTGGGTAGTGTTAGGCTAGGATTCCACGACATGAGGTTCTTTTACATGAAGCTCGAGGGTACACTTATTGAGGATGACCGCACAGGGTGTTGAGGAATCTTTGCACAAGTTTGAACAAGATGCTCAATTGGGCTAGTACACACCCTAATTGGATAAGAAGTTTTTCCATTTTCCCTTGAGGCTCCTACCAACTTCCTAGAGTTAAAGATATTTGAAAGGCCTCCTCCCCTCATGAAATCAAAAGGTCCAAGATCTTAGAAGGCTTCGAGTCAAACTCGTTGCGAAACCCTGGAAACACCAAACGCTTCCTCCTGTGCCTGAGAGGTTTTAGCTTCTGACAATTTGTGCGGGAGACCAACAAGGGTTGGGAATGCATTGTTGCATGCATGCAAAGCCATTGCCTTTCCTCTTGGGTTCCCAACTGCTTCCACCAAGTGGTCAATGACATGTAACCACCCCCCTTGATTGTCAACGCCTCCCACCTGGAGCCAAGAATTCCAGCCTAGGCAATGACTCTCTGCCCTCTCTTCTCGTGAAACCCCAAAACTCGATGAAGAGGAAAATATTGACCCTCTGACAGGACTCTCTAGTTCAAAATCCACCAGATCCATCGAAAGTAACTTTAGGAAAGTCGTGCCAACTTATCAAACACCAACTTGACAAATAACCTCTTATTGGAGGGAGGTTAGGTGTGAACAGTAAAACATGTAAAAGATATTCATGAAAAGTAAAAACCCCCTTGCTCTCCCTGTAATAAGACCCAACAGACTCGCTGCTGACCAAATAGACCATTGCCAACCCGTCTGCACACTTACCTTGCTGCTAGCAGCCAAATCCTATGGTAAACCCTAGCCACATCACCTTCATCCTCCATCCTCCATTACTTCTGACTGACCATCGGAAGTATCATACGACTATGCATACATGATTGAAAAGTAATGATATTGTCAATCGTTAAGCACCCTGACTTGATATTTTAGTTAAGGATACATACCCATGAGTAAAAGGCTTTACATTACATCTCTCGAGCAGTCTTGCTAGACTGAAACACTTATGTATATAGGAATAACTAATTAATAGAATGTGTTCCTTCCAATGAACACCCCATTTTTACATTTTGGTTAATAATCAATATTTATAAGTAAATTGTCACAAGCTCCACCCACCAAATTATGTTACTACATCATGGCAACTTTGTATGTGAATGCAAATTAATGACATGGATACTTTGTGAAATGCTCCAATGGGTTCAAATGGTCAATTGGTCTTACCAAATAGTGACAACATTGTATACTTGTTAGTATCTTGCCAAACACTTAGGTTGGTGTTTTTAATTAGGGAACCTTATCCACAAGTAAAAAAGTCTTGAGTTTCAACCCTAAAGTAGTCATGTTTGAATCACAAAGGCTTTACATACAAAAATACAAAGATAATGATGTTGGTATCTTGTCTTTGTTGTTCTGGTTAAAGTTCCATATCCATAAGTAAAAAGTCTTAGTTCCAATCTCCTAAATAATTATATTTGATTGTGACAACTTTATATAAAAACATAAAAATTAATACATAGATACCTTGTTAGACACCCCAACTTAATATTTTACTAAAAATTCCATATCCATATAAAAAAGCTCTTAAGTCCCACTTTAAAAGTGATAGAAAAAGAAATGGTGTGGCTGCCTTTCTAAATATTCTAATTTGATGTTTTCATAAGTTCCCATATGCAAAGATATCCTAGTTTGATGTTTTGACTAAGTTTCTATATCCACAAATAATATATATTAAATTTCATTTAATCTAATTTATATTAAATAAATTTATAAAATATAATAATTATTAAAAAAAAAATTACACATTAAATATCTAAAAAAATCATATACAATATATAAATTTTAAAATTACAATAAAATATTTAAAAAGATTCATAAAATAATATAAATGTTATTCCAAATTATATTACCATTACAATACATGATAATAAATAAATAAATAATATAAAACATTAACGCAAATAATTTAATAAACATTTAATTTAATTATTTTCAATTAAATATATACAACAAATAAAAAATCCTCGTTATTATCTGCCGAACATCACTTTTATCAAGCGATAACTACTTTATACTCTGAATAGGTTGTTTTACATTGACTACCATGTTGAATCCGGAAAGCTGTTGATTTTAAATTCAATAATTTTATTAAGTATTTTTAAATATTTTAGTAAATATTATTTATATATTTAATATTTTATTTATAAATTAAATCATAGCTACTACTTAGAAATATTATAGTAAGTGTTTATATGGCTATTTTGTTAAATACGGAAAAAAACGTCTTTTACATTCAAGATTTATAATTATTTTATAAATATATATATATATATGTTTGACGGTGGTAGTGGTGATGGTTAACGTCTATTGAGACCAAATTTTGGTCTATCGGACCTAAAGAAACAAATTATTTAGTTTGATTTAAGCTTTTATTCCTATGCTCAAAAAGCTTGGAGAGAAGCCTCTCGAGTTCACTATAATTTTGACATTGTAAAAGGCTAGGAAGGTCAGTTTTGCAACAAAGATTATGACACTGAGATCTAATGTGGTTATACGCGGGGCACTCTAAGAGGAAGTGGTTTTCATCCTCAATGTTCCTATTCTCACAGAGATCGCAGATCCTTCTCTCGAGCTCACTATAATTTTGACATCGTAAAAGGCTAGGAAGGTCAGTATTGCGACAAAGATTATGAAACTGAGATGTAATGTGGTTGTATGTCGGGACTCTAAGAGGAAGTGGTTTTCATCCTCGATGTTCTTATTCTCACAGAGATGGCAGATCCTTTCCATCCATGGTGTTTTAGGAACTGCCCAACAACTTGTTTCACTATGGAGCTCATGAGAGTTCATTCTAATCTTCGCTATATTAATTTTCTTCTTTGAGCTAGTTAAAACAGAGAGATACTTTTGATCTTCTAGGGTGGGGTTGATGACCTTCTTATAATAGCTTAATTTTCTTTTAGCTGCTAAATCTTCCTCACACCACATTTTCTCTTTGAACTTAGAAGTAACAATATTTTTAATGTTATTGATGTTTTGCAATGCATCATTCTCGTTGATCTCCCAATGGTTTAACCAGGCCCTCGTGTCTTTATACCACACCCTCTTGAGCCTTAGGTGGTTTTGGATGGAATTTAAAGCTAGCTTAGGAAGTCTACGGTCTCCTATGTTATTGAGTTTGTGCTTGTACACTAGAAGCCTAGTCATAGCTAGGCTCTCGATAGGGAAAAGACCTACTTCTATAAGGAGAATAGGATAGGGTGTGTTGCTTTTAACTTTCAGGTTATATATTATAAAACGCTTCTGGATTTGCTCAATCTTTCTCCAGGATTCTCTAGAGATGTTGCAACCCTAGACCTCACATCCATATAAGATAATAGGAGTGACTAAAGTTTCAAAGAGGAACTTCTTTTTATCCCACATTTCGAGGTTTGTCATTTTACAATTATTTTCAAGACCAAAATAAGCTTTCCACCCCCCATTAATCCTTTTCTCAATGCTATAGTTCCAGTTGAGCTTGTGATGAATATAATTCCTAAGTACTTGTAAGAATACACTTCCTCCAAGTTATTATTGTCATACATAAAATTAGCATAAGTGTCCTTCTTGGATTTGATAATCATAACTTTCATTTTGTCAGTGTTAACAGTCATACCCATGGTAGAGTAGAAATCCTTAAGAAGCCCAAGTTGCTTATCAAGATCAGAAGGGCACCTTGCGAGAAGAACAATATCGTCAGCATAGAGAAGAAGGATGATGACTATCCCAGCTAAGATCGTGCCAGCACATCTTGCTTCCTCTAAATACCCTTCAAGCTTGTCGATGTAAATGCCAAATAGGGTAGGGGAGAGGGTGCAACCTTGTTTAACTCCGATATTTCATTTAATATCTTTCGACCACCCCTCATTGCTTTTCAGCTTGGCAATTTACATTCTCGTATAACCTTATAGCGACAACTCTCAACTCGAAAGGAACCTTTAGCTCTTCTAATCTATTCCAAAGGTTGTTTCTAGGAACCGTATCAAAAGCCTTTCTAAAGTCCACAAAGCAACAAAAGAGATTGGATTTATCATTACGGCATTCCTCGATAATGATCCTAAGCGTAACGAGGTGGTCTTTTGTTGAGTGATGCCTTCTAAAACCCTCTTAGCCTTTAGCCTACTTACCTTCACTTTCAAGCCATATGCTCAACTTCTTTTCCAAAATAATACCATATAACTTGGCTAAGAGAGGGATGATCATAATTGTCCAATAATTAGAGGGGTTATGTGTATCCCCACTTCTAAAAATAGGGATAATGAGGCTCTCAGTCCATGGTCTAGGGAACCCTTGCTTCACTGCTTGATTGAAAAGCTTGTGAATGTGAGGGATGAGGACAGGACCTCCAATTTTTAAGATTTCTGCCTGGTAACCTTCAATGTCTTTAGCTTTCCCATTTTCCAGACGATTAACCCCAAAATCAATGTCTTCTAATGAGAAAACTTCTTTCATTGTGAGCAGGGTTTCAAAGTTATTCATGACATTTGGAGATTAATAAAGCTTTTTAAGAATGGAATTCCAATCGTGTAAAGCAATTTTAATATTATCTTTAGTTTTCCTATTCAGAATCTACCTCCAAATTTCTTAGGAGCTACCTTAGAGAGGTGTAAGAGATTCTCTTGTCTTTTACGAATGTACTGCCTCTTTTCCTTTTATTTCTTATACTATTATTATATATATATGATAATATCTTATTGTAATTTATTATATTATGATATATATAATTTATAAGAAATGGATGAGGGTGGGGTATGCTACCACTACCCATGCTCAATAAGCAAGAGAATGTGGCAACATGCTCCTCCCACATGTTATTAACAGGAAAACAAACCATAAACAATCACTATTGGGTGTGATGAAGGATAGGATAATGACGGTGCTGGAAGGTGTGGAGCGTGGGAGGAGATCCCTACAAGTATGGTAGCAGAGACAAGGTGATGGTATAAGCAATGAGTTGGAGAGTAAATGGGGCACGTGCAATTTCATGGAAGAAGATGATGTGTTGTGAATAATTAAGCAGAATCACTTGGGCAAAAATCACTAGTGTTGGAGCTCTCAGAAACAAGAGAGATTTGAGTCCAAGAAACATAAGGCACACAAAGGGAAGTACAACCTCAAAGGGCTAGTTTGATATTTCCATGATCATTGGAATCATCTTGACCACACACCAGGAAGAAGTCAAGGGAAAAAATGGGAGCTCAACTAGAAAATTTGCAGAGGGATTTAGGAAAATGTGAAAATTTCTACATCAACTACCTTCAAGTAAATACCAATCCAATTCTAGTTTTGGTGGAGGTATAGTTCATTATTACAACAATTTACTTGTTATTATTCCTATTGGGAGAACATTGTCGAGTTCGGGTGATTGTTAAGGAAACCAAGGAAAGATTATCAACTTATTCCTTTCACAAGATTCCAGGGATGCAATTGAGATAGAGATGTGCAAAATAGAGTGGTAGAGTTGGTTCTAGAAGGCACAGGAAGGGTCAGATTAAGATTGGGTGCAAATTGGATGATTAGTACTTGGGGTGTGACTGGGGGTGTTGGAACACCAACCAACTACTAAAGGCAGATGGTGTATGCTGATAGGTGGAAAGCAGAAGTTCATAAGGCAAATCTTACAACAAACCTAGGTGTTGACAGCCACAGAGATTGTTACTTTATAATGTGAGATATAAATGGAAAAGTAGTATACCTTAGTGAATAGCAAAGGGTTAATAAGTTAACACCTAGCATCGACTACCGAGAGACGCAATCCACCTAAATCCAAACTTTGAACCACTTGTTAGGCAACTCCTGAACTCACAAAAGGGAAAGGGTGCATCAGTGAGGAATTAGGGACAACCCATCACAAACCGGATTCATTAGCTCAACCTTCCAAGGGGCAAACTACAATGCCAAGAGAAAGTTGTAGGTCGAGAAGAGCTGTGGTGTATTATGAGGAGAGAGTTTGCAGAGGAAACTCTCGAATCCAAAATAGGATGGCGGGTTTGCCAGCATATCCCTTTATAGGTGTAGACAAAGATAACCATATTTGAAGGGGAGACATCTTTCCAAAGAACCTCCCTTTCACACTAGGAAGTGTAGGCAGAATGGTTAGGTGGATACCAGACACAGGCAACATACATAGTAGGGAAAGCCAATCCACGAAAGCCATGGATATTTATTGGCAATTGAAATATCTACTGGGGCGAATGATGTAGAATAGCCAAGAGCATCATCAGGATCTACTTCAAACCCTCGACCGAGAGCATCGTCAAGATCTAATTCAAACTCTCGACCAGGAGCATCGTCAGGATCTACATCAAACTCTTGACCACATGCATGTTCATATGAAGCACTAAGATTGTCAGATGGAAATGATGGATCACAGACCAACACAAATTGAAAAGAATCTTGGAATTACTCTAGCCACAAAAAGGCCTTTGACAAATCCTACAGACCCAATCTATGCAGCTGGTTCGAACTCGGAACCTCAACCCTACTTTTAGATGAATCAAGCCAGTGTCTTTCTTTTTTATAGTTATTTTGTGTATTGCTAAATTAGTCAATGTCCAAGTCTAGGCATGCATGAAGTTTTTTATTTTGTTGTTCAATTATCCATGGTATCCCTGCGAAGGGTGGATTTTTGTTTATATATTGGTCTCCCTTGTGATAGACTAGAAAGAACTATGTGGGTGGATTTTTGTTTTATATATTGGTCTCCCTTGTAGACTAGAAAACGGACCTTATTTAGTTAGTTTTTTTTTTTTTTTTTTTTTTTTTTTTTTTTTTTTTTTTTTTTTTTTTTTTTTTTTTTTTTATGTAAACACTTGATTTTTAGTTTAATGAAGTTCCACTTTACTATATATATATATATTAATTTGTAAGAAAAATAATAAGAATAAGTTATGGTGTTATTTGAAAATTAGGTCGAGTCGTACTCACGTGGCACCACAAGGAACGTGTGTCCTGCCTCTCCATAGTTAGGGTTATTTTCTAAGTAAGGATTTGAACCTTGGATTCTCTTAGTTACACAATACATCATATCACTTATGAATGTTTAACTTAAGCCAACCACCATGGAGGACAAAGCTATTGTGTAAATTCTGTATTTAAATTAATATAATGTAATAAATTTATTAATTTTTTTATTAATAAAGAAAAAAATAGAAGTGAAATAGTTAATCATTATTGTAACAACCATGGTGAAAATTTCATGTAATAAATGTTAAAAACAACAACCACGGATGACTTGGACACTTATTCCAAGCTGGATGTTGGGCAAGACATCCTAGGGGGTGTTCATTTGGTTGTTTATGGCTAAGGAAATTGGCAAAGGGTAAGGTGAAGGCATTAAAAGGCATTTTGGCACAATTATTTATGAAAATAATGGAAATTAGGAGAAAAGGGAGGTGAAAAGTCACAAGTTGCATGTGAGGAGCAAAATGAAGGAAAACAATGGAAATAAGGAAAACAGAGGCCTCATTCACAAAAAAAAACTTATGAATTAGTTGGTAACCTTTTGTTAGTTTAGTGTTGGAGCTCTCTCTCATTATTCACTCTCTCTTATGCACTTGGATACTTAGAGTTTTCTTGGAGCACTCTTGGAGGGTGTGGCATACTTGGATTCTTGGAGCAAGAAGGCAAAGGAAGAGCATGAAAGCGCAAGGCATCGACATCAATAGCTACATCAGATTTTCTTGCAGGTATCGAGTTGCATGTATGATTTCTTCACTAGTTTGGACATGCATGGCATATGCATGTGGATTCTTGGTCATGATTTGTCATGGGCATGGAAGATTGCCTGGATCGACAGTGGATTGCCTAACATTGCTATTTCCTGGATAGCCATGGTGATTGTGGGTTTACTTTCATTGCTTGTTTTTGGTTTTTTCTCATGTTTCCTTAGCTTGGGTTAAGTTACTAGTCTTGGAGCCTTGGTTGGACAAATGCTCTGGAGCCCTATACCAGCTTGGGTTGAGTTACTAGTCCTGGAGCCTTAGTTGGACAAATGCTCTTGAGCCCTTGGTGGGTTGAGTTACTAGTCATGGAGCCTTGGTTCGACAAATGCTCCGGAGCCCTTGGTGGGTTGAGTTACTAGTCCTCGTGCCTTGGTTCGGCAAATGCTCTAGAGCCCGGTATAAGTTGTGGGTTGATTTACTAGTCCTGGAACCTTGGTTGGACAAATGCTCTGGAGCCCTAGAAGGCTTGGATGGCGAAAAATTTGATGATGGTTTTGTGATGTTTGGCCGTGAGGTGGAATCATTATTTGATGGGTTGAGGTGGATGACCTCTAGAAGCCCTGGATGAGTTTGGATTGATATTTTCTATGAGATCCCACATTCATTTTTGGAATATGGCACAAGGATGAATGGCTGAAGAGAGATTTGGCTCAGCCATGTTGGCATTATGTTTCTGGTATGGTTATATGTTACAGATGTTGTACTTGATGGCAACACCCATGGCATGGCTCTCAATATGATGAGAATTAAGAAGTAGGCAGGAGAAAAGTTCACGGAGTTTTATGCAGAGATAAGTTTATAAAAGTTTATTTCATGTGGAGAAAAGTTCACGGAATTTTATGCAGAGAAAAGTTTATTTCATGTGGGAAAACTTACCTTTGGTCCATGGTAGTTAGTCCTTGGAATTTAAACTTATGGTTTTTGGACCATGGCATCTCGACAGACGTGTTGATCCCTAGTATTGAGTTGATGGTATTGGTTTGTTATGGTTTTTGCCCGTGGTATTGGTCCATGATTTGAGGAAGAGCTCGCCTATATAAAGCAAAGGAGATCATTTGGCTTGTGTATGTTTTTGGGTTGAATATCTTAAGATCTGAAATACTGGGTTATTGTTTCAAAAGCTCGATCTATATGAAAGTGAAGTGGAAAGCGAATCTGTAAAGGGTGATCTCTCGAGCGCTGCAGCTGCGGAAGTGCGGAGGCACCACAGGAGATGCCACAGAAGGCACCGCAGGAGATGCCACAGGAGGTGCCACAGGAGACGCCACAGGAGGCGCCGCAGGAGATGTCGCAGGAGGTGCCGCAGGAGACGCCACAGAGGGCGCCGCAGGAGACGCCGCAAAAGGCGCCATAGGAGACGCCACAGAAGGCGCCGCAAAAGACGCCACAGAAGGCACCGCAGGAGACGTCACAGAAGGCGCCGCAGGAGACGCCAGAGGAGGCGCCACAGGAGACGCCACAGGAGGCGCCGCAGGAGACGCCATAGGAGGCGCCGCAGGAGACGCCACAGGAGGCGCCATAGGAGATGCCGCAGAAGGCGCCACAGGAGACACCACAAAAGGCACCGCAGGAGGCGCCGCAGGAGACGTCACAGGAGGCGCCACAAGAGACGCTACAGAAGGTGTTCTGGGTTTAGTTTTCTGTTATTGTGGATCTGGTTATCTGGGTGACTTACTGGTACTTGATGATCATTTGATATTTATGGATCCAGTTTGAAAATTTATGAAAAATGGTCCTTGAAAGAAAAGAAGTAGGGGGTTGTAGCTCCCTTCCAGGAGAGACTGGAAAACGAGAGAGAGTTGTAGCTCTCTGCAGGTTGCAGCCTGCGTACTGGTAAAGGACTGCACCAGTACAAGACCATTGTAAAAGGAGTTTCTAATTTGAAGAAGATAGAGACATATTGCAGCAGGTGGTTTTCACCCACATTGGGTTTCCACCTTATATCTGGTGTTCTTTGATGTGACTGTCTGTTTTTCTTGTTCATGCTCATTTTTTTATGGTACTGATATGCAAAAATAATTCAAAGTATAAATAAGGAAGAATTGTTAAAAGGACTAGATAATACTGATTCACCCCCCCTCTCAGTATTATTTCAACAATTCTTCACGTAAATTGTTAACAGTAATTGCATTCATATAAAAACATTAGTCATGTAGAGTCATGCATCAATACATATTTATTTTACAAACCCATTATAACATAAGGCACATTCATATAAATAGAAGTAAAGAGATAACACATGTATTTTTGCACAATCTTCTTTATTGATAACTAGTTCAATCTTACAGACTCAAAACTTCCCTGCACACTTAGATGCAGGGGTCTGCACACTCTACTTTGGACTCTGCTCTAGGCCTCTGTACACATAGCTGCAAAGCCTTCCTTCTACTCTAAGACTTCTTCGCTCTTACTCTTACTGACCCATTACATTCACCTTCATCATTAGTACTATGACTTAGACTCTCTAAGACACACCTACTTATACAATCTCATGGTCTGCAAACCATGGGTAGATCTTCAAAAGCTAACTCAACTTGCATTTAATAAGGTTAAAACCCTTTATGACACTTTAACTATCTACATGCTCTTTGACCACAACTTGCGGAGACTTCAAATTTTATACAACAACACTTGGGCTTTTGCCCCAAAATTGACCCTAGGGAACCACATCCCAACAGGCCCCCAACACAATGATCGTGACTTGCCCTCAAGTCACTCTATTGGAATGAAGATCTTACTACGAAGACCTCCCAACTCTACTTGTGCCACTACCAGTTCAACCGTGCTCTTCGTAGCTGCCTGTTTGATCTACTCCACCAGTGGTTATGTTGGCGATGTTGCACTATCCTCCTTGATTTTCTAATGTGTGTTGTGTAGGCTTTCCAACTTCTCCTAAATGTTGGTGGAGAGAATGTAGGCCTCCTCCATCCAAGGACCCAATCTGGCCTTGAGGACCGCCTCTTTCTTCTGCTGACTTGTGTATCTCTTTGGAGCCGTCCCTGTTGTCATAAAGTGGATAATGTCTACAAAGTGATTATCCTCTATGCGCACTGCGAAGAGCTGCACCTCAGGCAACCCCTCCTCCAAATTGGTGGGATTCTCTCCTATTTCAATGCATGACAGATGATCTAGCCTTACATTTAACCTTCCTAGCTTCACAATCACCTTGAAATCATACTCCTGAAACAATAACAGCCATCTTCATATTTTCCCCCCCAACAAAGGCTTATTAACTAGGTATTTCAATGCAGAATGGTCTGTGTACATCTTAAAACGTCTGCTCAGCAGGTAATATCTGAACTTCTGGAGAGCGTACAGCATAGCCAACCCTTTGTGCTCTATCGTTGAGTAATTTTTTTCAGCCTTAGACAAATTCTTACTTGCAAACACTATAGGGTGATCCAATTCTCCTTCGCTAACATGCGGAAGCACTTCTCCTAGTGCAATACATGAAGCATCCACATGGACATGAAATTCCTTCTTCCAATCTGGGAAGACAAGGATCAGCACAGTGACCATTTTCTCCTTCAGTACATCCAGGTTGTGTTGGCATTATTTGTCCCAATAAAATGTAGCATCCTTTTATAGTAACTTTTCCATAGGCATGGTAATCTGAGCATAACTTTTAATGAACTTTCGGTAGTATCCAATATGACCTAGTGTAACACGCAACTATTTAACACTTCTTGGTGCTTCCAAATTGATGATTACGATTATCTTAGCAGGGTTGACCATAAGTCCTTTACTGCATACCCCATGACCTAGCAAGGTCCCAAAAGGGACACAAAACAAGCATTTCTTTATGTTTAGTGCAATATTATACCTTTCGCATGTATCCAACATCAAGGGTAGAATGTCTACATGGCACTTAACTAGCCCAAACATTGCCCATTCATTGAAATAGACTTCTAAGAACTTGTGAATGAACTCCTTAAACACCACGATGACCACGTCCGTGAAGATTTTCGATACATTCTTAAGTCCGAAAGGCATCACTGTATACTAGAAATATCCCCATTCTTCTGTGAAGGTGGTCTTACTCCTATCTTCTAGCGCAATCTTTATCTGATGGTATCTAGAGAACCCATCAGTGAATGAATAGGCCTCCTGCCCTCCAAAATTATCCATTACTTCATCCGTGAATAGATTTGGAAAAGGATCATGAACATAAGCATCGTTCAACTTCCTAAGATCTATGCAAATCCTTATTTCATCCTTCTTCTTCTTTTCCCGAATGACCATTAGACTTACCTAATCAGATTCCTCCACTGGTTCGATAATACCCACTGCAAGCATCTTGTCCAACTCCAGGTGGACCTTTCCTTGTATTTTGGATTAAGGCAATATGGCCTCTGCTCAATAGGTTTTGCGTCTAGTTTCAAAGTTATTTTCATCACTCCCAAATCGCCTATCATGCCTTTCAAGTCTGGAAATTTTGTGGGAAACAAATCTTGATATTCACAGAAAAGCTCAGTGACCTTGTCCACTGTACCATCATCCCAGTAGCCCCCTATCTTTGCAAATTTCAGTTATGCCTTTGTGCTAATGTTTACCTGCTTATTTTTCAGTGGTGTGGTGGTGTAAGGGTTCTCTGTCTATGGTCCCTTCACTTTGCAGTGGCATTCTTCTTCGAGGATGTTAATGTTCCTTGGATCCTCATCCTCTCATTCAGTAGTCATATTATAGCATTCCAGCACATGGTTCCGCTTGGTGCTCCAATCTGGTTGAGTCAATTCCAAGGGATCTTGTAGAATTCTGAAGATTTTTGCATTAACCTCCTACGACACTTCATCAATAATTTTGAATCCATCTTCAAAGTTGAACTTCCTTGCAAACCCTTCTCTTAAAATATCCCATTCTATGGTGTTGTGGTGGAGCTCTGTTTCCAAATACTAGTTCATAGGGATGATGTTCAAAGTGTGACATAAAATATGCACCCACTCTGGCTATAGCTCCCTTCCATAAACCTTAGTCCACTTTTCCAAATGATCACATAGATCATCTCTCGTATCATACTTCTCAATCAACTGTACCTTGGGGTGACCAAATCACATCTTCATGATCCTACTACAGTCGTGCAATTCTTCAAAATAGTCTTTATGCATACCCCACCACCGTTTAGGCATAGCGCACAACGCCAAATCCAACACTTGTAAGCGATGCTTTTGAGGCACTTCCCTTTCAACTGCATCCAGAAATTTATCCACATCAGTGAGACCATCATAATAAGGCAAAGTTCTTACCTCAGATGATACACATTGCAGGGATTTAGTCATGATATTACATCACATCATACATACTTCGCCTAACCTATTTTGCGAGTGCTCCAATTTTTCATCTGAATCTGATGTACAGGAGCTTTCATGATCCCATGAAATTCATCCATTAGAGGTTGGATTAACCCAATCTGGGTCTCGCGTTGTTATTTTATAGATCTGGTCCAAATCATCGTCAATGTTCTCATAGTCATGGAACAGTTCAGTATAGCATAATCCTTCTGTAGGGTCCAATGGAACTACCACATGGAGCATTTTCCTTTCGAACGACATTGTCTGCTTCTTTAAATTGATGACCCCATTCATGTTAATGGCCCAATCAATTCCAAGGATTGCGGGGTAGGGATTGTTGTCATCAACAATCTTTATCACTTCAAAGTTAGCCAACACGCTCGCACCTTCTATATCTACAGTTACCCCATGGAATCTCCCCATAGCGATAATCTTTGGTTAAATTTCCATTCTTAATTGAATTGGAGACCACTTCAGCATAGGCCTCCCCATCTTTTCCCAAGTCCGTTTGGGCAAAACATTCGCGTCCGACCCCAGATCCAAAATAACTTGGTGAGCCTCATCTCACGTCTTGTTCTCGTCTTATGTCTACCAATCTTTATGACCGCGTGGTTCCCATTAGAAGTATTATTTCTACCATCACGTTTATTTATCAACTTTTGTAATCCTTTCACAGCCCTACTATCGCACAATAGTTTCATGCAAGTCTCCAAGAAACTAACAAGTATGGAGAGATCAACTTCTTC
>APFE031412455.1:85546-106910 GCA_000404065.3 Pinus taeda | reverse complement strand
ATATATAATTGAAAAAAACATTTTTAAAATACGTTTAGCATATTAATTTTTTTATTTAAAAAGAAAACGTAAAATGGGTCGCTGCCTGGCCGCGCCCCCACAGACGGCTGGGCGGTGGCGGCTGGTCGATTACACATGATCCTAATGAAGAAGACTCTAGAAGAGTCAATATTGTTACTCTACTTAAGGGTTGAATGAGTCAAACCTAACCACTAGTAGGCTATCAAGTTGTGTTATAACCGAGCCACTAGGAGGAAAATGAGTGCCATTCTTTTAGAGTGCATTTTGTTCCATAGATGAGAAAAGTCGCTGAGATGGATAGGAATAGAGCACACAGAGAGGATTTTTGCAATGTACTAGCCCATCATCTATAGGCCTTACTTCTTTTTACTCATAACCATTTTCTATTTAGAGAAAGAGAGTAGAGCGACCTCACCTTCCAGCTAGGTTTTCTCTCGAAAGGGTTTCCCGTGGTATATCTTATGTCATTCATGGTTTGTGAGATTTTATTTCAATATTCTCTATTTTTTGCATAATTATAATTTGCATGCATATGTAATAAATAGTAATTTACAAATCTAAAAATCTAAAGAGAAATAAACCCTCATATTGTAAATTTCATATTTTAAGGTATAATTTTATTAGATATGTTGTGACAAATCCTCTAATGGAATATCCACAACATTTTATAGATCATATTGGTATCAAAGTAGGTTTCTTTGGGTATATTGTTGATATTTACAGGGGCTCTATACCGTATAAGTCAAAAGTCACAAAACCTGAGTCTTAGTCGATGAATATGTGAATAACTCTCATGGTCTTGCAAAGAATATGTTTTCGTGGCTAGAAGCTCAAGTTGCAAATATAAACTTCAACGTGAATCTCCTCATGGTATCCCTAACTAATAAGCTTGGGTTATTCAAAGAATATTGGGGTTCTAACGCAGAGGTATGATCAAAGGGGATATGAGGAGATTAAGAAGAAATAGAGCACGAACCGAAAAAGATAAACACAATTTGAGTGCCATGAACCATTCACAATCCCTGTTCAAAATGGAAGATAAGGTTTATATCAAGCCATATAAAGGTGAGATTTATGCTCTAAAGCTAAATCACTAGTTGTAGCAATTAGAAGTTTATTTCAATGTTCATCATAAAGAGGAAGAATAGAAGATTCGATTTCCACAATTGAAATAAGAGGGTCATGCCCTGACTTGGTGGGAAAGTCACATGAAGACCTTGGGGGTTGGAGGGAGATCCTCGAGTAACTAAGTGGAAGGACTTAAAAACCCCCATAAAATCACAATTTTACCCTATGAGGTATGTAGAGGACTAGTGGATTCAGTGGCACTACTTTAGGCCGAAGTAGGGGCCGAGTGTATAAGGGTACACAACAAAATTTAGTGATAAAAAATTATGAAGAGAATGAAATGATATATGGATTTATAACCAAAACACAGAGATACAATGGAACTTGACTTCTATTAATAAATGGAAAATGTTGAAACTCTATACATGCAAAATGAAAAGAAATTAGCTTGAATGGTGGTCACTTATCTCTGAGAAGAGATGCGATGATTATGCGCCTTTTCCCAGTTGTGTTAAAATGAGGCAAAAAAGGCATTTTTATCATAAGGAAGTAATTAGGAACCCTAAACATCCAAAAATGTAACCCTATTAGATGAAGCACCAAAGGATTTTGGGTCCCAATGGGGTAAGTTGGAATGTCAACTTCTTGGGGTTGTAACTTTAGCATATAATCTTCATTTGATATGCATGCTAGCTCGTTGGAAAGGTCTATATGAAAAGTACTTTTTTATTGTTGTTGGTAGTCAAAGAATTTTGTTTTTCCATTTCCCTAAAAAAAATTTGTTTAGGGCCTCAAAACAACTTTAAAAGCCAGGACCTAAAAATTGTCAAAAATAGAAAACTACCAAAATAGAAAAATCATGTTGTGGGCTAGTGGAATAGGTGGGTGGCCATCAATATCCAATTAGATCAGATGCGCCCCCCAAGGAAGAAATGATCTCCATTGTGTTGAGCGCCCCCATGAGATGAGGAAACTTCTGCTAAAGTTCACCCTTAGTGAGCCACTTTCCTTGGTGCAAGAGTTTATTTGCTTTGACACCCTGATACAATTGGATCCTCTATTGGTGTGTGCTCTTAGTATTTGTGTCCATTATCAAATCAATTATGCCTTGTTCAAATCAATCGAGGTTAAGATATGTCGGTGTCAACAACTTTGTGATTTTTAATGTGTCCAACAATGGTGGAAAGTATTGTCGTAGGCAATCCACATTGAACATTGGGTGTAGGCCATGAAAGGGGGGATACCTAGAACAAAATAGTTGTCACCCACAACCTTGGTGATGGTGTAAGGTCCATATAAAAGTGGTCAAAGCTTTTTATGGGCTCCTGGAAGGCATTACTTATGCAAATGCAACCAAAACTTGTCTCACATTTAAAACATGTGTGGAACCCAATGCTAATCATGGTGTTGTTTGTACTTATTATTGGATTTTTGTAAGATATCATGGAAATAGTAGTAGATGTGTTGAACTTGTTCAATAAACTTGGTAGGTTTTTCAACTTTAGATTGAACATGTGCATATTTTGCCTATGTAGTTGCAAAGGGTAGTGCAACATTAATGGGACTCAATGGTCGAAATCCCATGCCAACCTGAAGGGGGGTATGGCTAGTTGATCTATGGAGAGCTATGTTGTAGATATTATAAACATATGGGAGACTCTCATCCCATGTTCATGGATGCTTAGAGTTGTACATGCATAACATGTGCATGTTCATCTTGTTGATGACCTCTGTTTGGCCATTGGTCTGGGGGTGGAAGGCAGTTGATTTGGTGAGATTAGTGACCAAAAATGACCAAAGGCTCGACTAGAATGTGCTTAAGAACCTACTATCTTGATTGCATATGATGATTTTTGGGATCCCGAAATGTATCCATAATCATTTGAAGAATAGCTTGGTTCTGAATTTTGTTGTGATACTCTTCTTCCAGGCAACCAAAGTGGCCATATTAGAAATACGTTAATGACCAAAAACACATAGTCATTACCATGCTTTGAAGAAGGAAGGTCAGACATATAGTC
Organism: Pinus taeda; assembly: GCA_000404065.3. Classification (NCBI taxonomy): domain Eukaryota; kingdom Viridiplantae; phylum Streptophyta; class Pinopsida; order Pinales; family Pinaceae; genus Pinus; species Pinus taeda. The sequence goes on along the minus strand of APFE031412455.1, from coordinate 103,800 downwards.
CAACGAGATGGATATCCAAGGTCGGTTAGGAGTAGGAAGAGAGGTGTGCAGGCCTTGCTACTTAATGGTTGGTTTGGAAATAACCTAGATGATGCAAGACCCGATACACTTTCCAACATCCTATCAAACTTCCATCCAATAAAAATACTTTTGCAATACTTCCACTATCTTCTCCACACTGAAGTGCCCTGCTACTTGATTGTAATGTGCCTCCAAGGTTAGCTTGGAACACTCACTTAAAGGAACACTAAGGTGTCCCAGGTAGCACAACAATGCATCCTCGAGATGGAAGACTGAAACTTGCTTACCTATCATCAATGTATGGTATGTGGCAATGACTTATGAGTCATTGTTGTATAGTTGTGGCCATATAGAGGTCTCATGCCCAAAAGAGTCGAGAACTATGGTCATTGCCACAACCGGGGGCCCACTGAGGAAATTTGTGACATGATTGGTGCTAGCCTTATTGTATTTGATGTTCAAATGGAATTGTTGTAGGCATGTGGACCATTTATTATGGAAACCATTTTGTAACTTCCCTTGTGTCTACATAAATTGAAGATGCCTATGATCCATGTGGATGATCCTCTCCTTACCTAGAATATAATGTTTCATTTACCAACATGCATGTGTGATGGAATACATCTTCTTATCATTGGTGGGGTATCTTGAAACAATATCAAAGAGTGTTTCACTATGATAGTCCACTATATGTCCTTGTTGAATTAGTATTACACCAATAACATAGTTAGAGGCATCTATCTCAATCTCAAATTGTTGATGCAGGTCTGGCAGGGTGAGGACTAGCACAACACAAAGGAAATGTTTTAGTTTATATACTCCTTTTTCCCTCCCTAGGAGAATGTATTTGGAAACCTATGGGTAAGAGGAGTTAGTAAACTTATATAATAATTTTTCCCTAGCTAACTCATAAACAAATCAACCAAGTTGATATATTTGGGAATGAACAACTCTAGAAGGCTCAAGAATGTCACTGGTTGCAAACGGAAAATTCATGCCCATGGCTCTGGTTATACATTGTGAATGAGAGGATTGGTGCGGGATGCACATAGCTAACCAATGACACTATTGTAACGGGTTGTGGCTGGCCGATTACGCATGATCCTAATGAAGAAGACTCTATAAGAGTCAATATTGTTACTCTACTTAAGGGTTGAATGAGTCAAACCTAACCACTAGTAGGCTATCAAGTTGTGTTATAACTGAGCCACTAGGAGGAAAATGAGTGTTATTCTTTTATAGTGCATTTTGTTCCATAAATGAGCAAAGTAGCTGAGATGGATAGGCATAGAGCACACAAAGAGGATTTGTGCACCGTAGTAGCCCATCGTCCATAGGCCTTACTTCTTTTTACTCATAACCATTTTCTATTTAGAGAAAAAGAGTAGAGTGACCTCACCTTCCTGCTAGGTTTTCTCTCAAAAGGGTTTCCCGTGGTATATCTTATGTCATTCATGGTTTGTGAGATTTTATTTCAATATTCTCTATTTTTTGCATAATTATAATTTACATGCATATGTAATAAATAGTAATTTACAAATCCAAAAATCTAAAGAGAAATAAACCCTCATACAGTAGATTTCATATTTTAAGGTATAATTTTATTAGATATGTTGTGATAAATCCTCTAATGGAATATCCACAACATTTTATAGATCATATTGGTATCAAAGTAGGTTTCTTTGGGTATATTTTTGATATTTACAGGGGATATATACCATATAAGTTAAAAGTCACAAAATCCTAGTCTTGGTCGATGAATATGTGAATAACTCTCATGGTCTTACAAAGAATATGTTTTCGTGGCTAGAAGCTCAAGTTGCAAATATAAACTTCAATGTGAATCTCCTCATGGTATCCCTAACTAATGATCTTGGGTTATTCAAAGAACACTGGGGCTCTAACGCAGAGGTATGATCAAAGGGGATATGAGGAGATTAAGAAGAAATAGAGCATGAGCCGAAAAAGATAAACCGAGTTTGAGTGCCATGAACCATTCACAGTCCCTGTTCAAAATGGAAGCGAAGGTTTATATCAAGCCATACAAAGGTGATATTGATGCTCTAAAGCTAAATCACTAGTTGTATCAATTAGAAGCTTATTTCAGTGTTCATCATATAGAGGACGAATAGAAGATTCCATTTCCACAACTGAAATCAGAGGGTCATGCCCTAACTCTATGGGAAAGTCACATGAAGACCTTGGGGGTTGGAGGGAGATCCTCTAGTAACAAAGAACTAAGTAGGAGGACTTAAAAACCCTCATAAAGTCATAATTTTACCCTATGAGGTATGTAGATGACTAGTGGATTTAGTGGCACTACTTTAGGCAGAAGTAGGGGCAAAGTGTATAAGGGTACACCACAAAATTTAGTGATCCAAAATTATGAAGAGAATGAAATGATATATGGATTTATAACCAAAACATAGAGACACAATGGAACTTGAATTCTATTAATAAATGGAAAATGTTGAAACTGTATACATGCAAAATGAAAAGAAACTAGCTTGAATGGTGGCAGCTTATCTTTGAGAAGAGATGTGATGATTATGTGCCTTTTCCTAGTTGTGTTAAAATGAGGCACAAAGGCATTTTTATCATAAGGAAGTAATTAGGAACCCTAAACATCCAAAAATGTAACCCTATTAGATGAAGCACCAAAGGATTTTGGGTCCCAATGGGGTAAGTTGGAACGTCAACTTCTTGGGGTTGTAAGTTTGATATATAATCTTCATTTGATGTGCATGATAGCTCGTTGAAAAGATCTATACAAGAAGTACATTTTTTTTTATTGTTGTTGATAGTCAAAGACTTTTGTTTTTCCATTTCCCCAAAAAAATGTTGTTTAGGACCTAAAAATTGTCAAAAATAGAAAACTACCAAAATAGAAAAATCATGTTGTGAGCTAGTGGAATAGGTGGGTGGCCATCGATATCCACTTAGATCAGACCCCCCCTTAGGAAGAAATGGTCTCGATTGGGTTGAGCGCCTCCATGAGATGAGGAAACTTCTGCTAAAGTTTTCCCTTGGTGAGTTGCTTTCCTTGGTGCAGGAGTTGATTTACTTTGACAACCTGATACAATAGATCCTCTATTGGTGTGTGCTCTTAGTATTTGTGTCCATTATAAGATCAATTATGCCTTGTTCAATACAATTGGGGTTGACAATTGTCAGTGTCAACAACTTTGTGATTTTTGATGTGTCCAACAATGGTGGAAAGTATGGTCGAAGGCAGTCCACATTGAACATTGGGTGTAGGCCGTGAAAGCGGGGATACATAGCACAAAATAGTTGCCATCGACAACCTTGGTGATGGTGTAAGGTCCATAGAAAAGTGGTCAAAGCTTTTGATGGGCTCCTGCAAGGCATTACTTATGCAAATGCAACCAAACCTTCCCTCACATTTAAAACATGTGTGGAACCCAATGCTAGTCATGGTGTTGTTTGTACTTATTATTGGATTTTTATAAGATATCAGGGACATAGTAGTAGATATGTTGAACTTGTTCAATAAACTTGGTAGCTTTGTCAACTTTAGATTGAACATGTGCAGATTTTGCCTATGTAGTTGCAAAGGGCAGTGCAACATTAATGTGACTCAATGGTCGAAATCCCTTGCCAATTTGAAAGGGGTTATGGCAAGTTGAGCTGTGGAGAGCTATGTTGTAGATAGTATAAGCATATGGGAGACTCTCATCCCATGTTCATGGATGCTTGGAGTTGTACATGCACAAAATGTGCATGTTCATCTTGTTGATGACCTCTTTTTGGTCGTTCGTCAGGGGGTGGAAGGCAGTTGATTTGGTGATATTGGTGTCTAAAAATGACCAAAGGCTCGACTAGAATGTGCTTAAGAACCTACTATATTGATTTTATATGATGATTTTTGAGATCCTGAAATGTATCCACAATCATTTGAAGAAGTGCTTGGCAGTGACTTCTGTTGTGATACTCTTCTTGCAAGCAACCAAAGTGGCCATATTAGAAAATATGTCAATGACCAAAAACACATAGTCATTACCATGCTTGGAAGAAGGAAGGATGGACATATAGTCCAACAAGATGGATTTCTAAGGCCAGTTAGGAGTAGGAAGAGAGGTATGCAGGCCTTGTTACTTAATGGTTGGTTTGGAAATAACCTAGATGATGCAAGACCTGATACACTTTCCAACATCCTATCAAACTTTCATCCAATACAAATACTTTTGCGAGAATTCAAATATCTTCTCCACACTAAAGTTCCCTACTACCTGAGTGTAATGTGCCTCCAATGTCATCTGGTCACGCTCACTGGAAGGAACACTAAGGTGTCCCAAGTAGCACAACAATGCATCCTCGAGATGGAAGTCTGAAACTTGCTTACCTATCATCAACGTATGGTATGTGGCAATGCCTTATGATTCATTGTTGTATAGTTGTGGCCATCTAGAGGTCTCGTGCCCACAAGAGTTGAGAACTATAGTAAATGCCACAACCGGGGGTTGACTAAGGAAATTTGTGACATGATTTGATCCAGACTTAAACAGGAACGCAATAAAATACAGAGATAACCATATACACAAAGATGCAGCGGAAATAATACTTCATTTCATTAATGGAAAATACTGAAATATGCTTACAACCGGAAATAGAAAATAAACCAGCTAGGGCGATGGTAGCTTATCTCTAAGAAGAGATGTGTGGCTACATGCCTCTGAACTGTTCCGAACTATGTTACAATGAGGCTCGAAGGCCTATTTATTGTTGAGAAACAATGGAAAAACCCTTCACATTCCAAAACCTAACCCTGGAAGATGAAACGCCAAATTGTGGGCCCCGTTTTTGGGTAAGTTGGTACATCAACTTCCCGGGGTCGCGAATTGGTCGTCTTATCTCCGTTTGACGCGCATGATAGCCCGTTGGAAAGATCTCTCCGAGGACTACGACGGAAAAGACGATTTTTAGTCACGAAAAATCGCTGGCGGTAGATTTCCCAAAAAACGTCGTTTAGGGCCTCAAAATGGCTCCGGAAGTTTGGGACCCGAAAAACTGCTAAAAATAGTAAATTGTGCTATAATTAAGGAAACTGAAAAAAACTGCACGAAGCATTAGAGGGGATCCAAGTCGAATTAGCGGGGGGCCACCAATATCCACTTGGATCATGATTGGTGCTAACCTTCTTGTATTTGATGTTCAATTGGAATTTTTTTAGGTATGTGGACCATTTATGATCCATGTGGATGATCCTCTCCTTCCCTAGGATATAATGTTTTCTTTACCAACATGCATGTGTGATGGAATACATCTCCTTATAATTGGTTGGGTATCTTCAAATATTATCAAAGAGTGTTTCTCTATGATAGTCCACTAGATGTCCTTGTTGAATTATGACTAGACCAATAACATAGTTAGAGGCATCTATCTCAATCTCAAATTGTTGATGCAAGTCTCGCTGGGTGAGGACTAGCACAATACCAAGGAAATGTTTTAGTTTATATAGTCCTTTTTCCATCTCTAGGAGAATGTATTTGGAAACCTACGGGTAAGAGGAGTTAGGAAACTTCTATAATAATTTTCCCCTAGATAAATCATAAACAAATCAACCAAGTTGATATCTTTGGGAATAAAAATATCTAGAAGGCTCAAGAATGTCACTGGTTGAAAATAGAAAATTCATGCCCATGGCTCTAATTATACATTGTGAATGAGAGGATTGGTGCGGGATGCAGATGGCTAACCAATAACACTATTGTAAAGGGTGGAGGTTGGACGATTACACATGATCCTAATGAAGAAGACTCTAGAAGAGTCAATATTGTTACTCTACTTAAGGGTTGAAGGAGTCAAACCTAACCACTAGTAGGCTATCAATTTGTGTTATAACCAAGCCACTAGGAGGAAAATGAGTGCCATTCTTTTAGAGTGCATTTTGTTACATAGATGAGAAAAGTAGCTGAGATGGATAGGCATAGAGCACACAAAGAGTATTTTTGCACTACAGTATCCCATCATCCATAGGCCTTACTTCTTTTTACTCATAACCATTTTCTCTTTTTAGAAAGAGAGCAGAACGACCTCACCTTCCAGCTAGGTTTTCTCTTGAAAGGTTTTCCCATGGTATATCTTATTTCATTCATGGTTTGTTATGTTTTATTTCAATATTCTCTATTTTTAGCATAATTATAATTTGCATGCATATGTAATAAATAGTAATTTACAGTTCAGAGGCGGACTTATTAACATTCTTGTGTCTTAAGAGAATGTTGGTGACTGAAACCCTACTCTGCGCGGTCGCCATGGCTTCCCCGAACTCCACTAGAGCGAGCCTGCGACAGGAAGGTGAGAAGCAGCGGCGGTGGCAGCCACAATCACCAGCTAATCATTGCACAGACCAGCACGCGGATGAAAAGAAGGATAATGGTAAAATCTACGAGTTGAAATGGAAGCGGAGTAGTGTTGCTAATGACCTGGCCCAACCCAAATCAGAGTCAGGCGAGATCCGTCCAGAAATGTATAGATATCGTCGTAAAGACGTGATCGAGCTGATACTTGAGCCAAGAAACTTGGGGTTAATGACATTGCAGGGGTTCCATTTGGAAATGAAGTATCCTTTTCAGGCCGACTTCAGGACCGCCCATCTTCAGCGCCGAGACAACAGGACCGTCCATCTTCAGCGCCCAGGTAGTGAGGATGAGGCTGGAACCTCGACTCCTCATTCAGGTAGCCGAGATCTTATTCATCTCCAACAAGAGAGTTATCAGATTCAAATAATTCTTTTGACAGGAAAAACCCTGCTCCTTGGGGTCCAGCCGACTTTCACAGTGCGCCATCTCTCAAAGATTCTCGAACAGAGATTGGGGATTCTTTCCTCCCTTCTACGGCTCCTCTTTGCTGGTAAGCAACTTGATAACAATCTGCCTCTTTCCTTTTATAATATTGAAAGAAATTCCGCAGTTATCATATCTCTTCATCTAAGGGGAGGTGCAGTTGGGCAATCCTCTGCCTCCAAAGGTTTTTCCTACAAGGATGCAGTACATGCACAACCTGCCAAGAAGTCTACCCAATCTATCGAGGCCCCCAAACCTTTTTTGGTGGAAAAAATGGAGGAAACCCCTGCCATTGAAATATCTCATCCATCTTTGGATGATCAATACCAAACATTTGCAGAAACAACGCTCATTTGCAGATTTAATGGTCTATGGCCCCGCACTGCTGATCTATACCAGTGGATCCTTTCTAATTGGACCAACAACTACAAAGTCTTATTCTGCTCGAAAGGCTTCTTTATTGTAGCCTTTTCCTTCAACGAAGATTACCAGAAAGCCTTAACGGGGGGCCCCTGGTTCTGGGGATCAGCTGGACTTTTCCTCTCCCCCTGGTTCCCAGATTTTGACCCGTCAATTGCAGTCATCTCCAAGCTTCCTATCTGGGCCAGGCTTCCAAATCTCCCTGCGCATCTCTGGCATTTTGCTGTCTTTCAAGGAATCGGAGACACCCTAGGCCGCTTCCTGGCAACAGATACCTCAAGGGGGGAGAAAGGAATATAAACCTATGGCAGAATTTGTGCAGAAATAGACATCAGTAAAGGGCTGCCAGATCAGGTCATCCTCAAAGTTGGGGATTTCCATTGGACATAAATTTTAGACTACGAGAATAAAACCTTCAGGTGTCGCCATTGCCATCAGACGGGGCATCTCCAGAACTCATGTGCTGCGTTCCTCGACAAAAAAAAGAACATCACTCGCAAATCCAAATCTAAGAGTTGGAAACCTTGTGACAGGCCCCCTATGGATGACATAGAGACTTTCAGCTTAGATGAGGAGGACATTAATGTGGACGAAGAGAATTTGGAGCATCCGAAGGACTCGCCCTCTGACCGTGCCATGGATCCTTTTGCGCCTCTATTTTCGCAGAAGCGTTCTCATGAGTCTTCGCCTTCTGATTCAGACAAGGAATCTCCTCCTTTAGATCAGGAAACAGTCTGCAAGTGGTTCCGATCCAGCCAGATCAAAATGGTTGGGTCAAAGTCAGTAAAAAGAAAGGAAAAAAATGTAGATTGGATGATTCTGCCCATGCTGGGTAGACTCCCTAGACCAGCTAATTTCTTTCTGCCCTCTCAGTTATCTTTTGTTCGTGTTGTGGTTGTTTTTGGGACCGAGGTTGATATCATATCATTTCTGGCTCCCTAGCTCCTTTGCTTAGCTTCTCTGCAAGCTTTGATTGTACCATATGTCTTTTCTTAATAGATTTAGTCTTATTTACAAAAAAAATAAAAATAAATAGTAATTTACAAATCCAAAAATCTAAAGAGAAATAAACCCTCATACTGTAGATTTCGTATTTTTAGGTATAATTTTATTAGGTATGTTGTGATAAATCCTCTAATGGAATATCCACAAAATTTTACAGATCATATTGGTATCAAAGTAGGTTTCTTTGGGTATATTGTTAATATTTACAGGGGATCTAGACCATATAAGTCAAAAGTCACAAAACCCTAGTCTTGGTCGATGAATATGTGAATAACTCTCATGGTCTTGCAAAGAAGATGTTTTCATGGCTAGAAGCTCAAGTTGCAAATATAAACTGCAACATGAATCTCCTCATGGTATCCCTAACCAATAAGCTTGGGTTATTCAAAGAATACGGGGGATCTAACGCAAAGGTATAATCAAAGGGGATATCAGGAGTTTAAGAAGAAATAGAGCATGAGCTGAAAAAGATAAACCCAGTTCAAGTGCCATGAACCATTCATAGTCCTTGTTCAAAATGGAAGTGAAGGTTTATATCAAGCCATATAAAGGTGAGATTGATGCTCTAAATCTAAATCAATAATTGCAGCAATTATAAGTTTATATCAATGTTCATCATATAGAGGAAGAATAGAAGATTTCATTTCCACAACTGAAATCAGAGGGTCATGCCCTAACCTGGAAGGAAAGTCACATGAATACCTTGGGGGTCGGAGGGAGATCCTTCAGTAACTAAGTGGGAGGACTTAAAAACCCTCATAAAGTCACAATTTTACCCTATCATGTATGTAGAGGACCAGTGGATTCAGTGGCACTACTTTAGGTAGAAGTAGGGGCAGAGTGTATAAGGGTACACCACAAAATTTAGTGTTCCAAAATTATGAAAAGAATGAAATGGTATATGGATTTATAATGAAAACAAAGAGATACAATGGAACTTGACATCTATTAATAAATGGAAAATGTTGAAACTGTATTCATGCAAAATGAAAAGAAACTAGCTTGAATGGTGCTAGGTTATCTCTTAGAAGAGATGTGATGATTATGCACCTTTTCCCAGTTGTGTTAAAATGAGGCACAAAGGCATTTTTATCATAAGGAAGTAATTAGGAACCCTAAAAATCCAAAAATGTAACCCTATTAGATGAAGCACCAAATTATTTTGGGTCCTAATGGGGTAAGTTGGAACGTCAACTTCCTGGGTTTGTAACTTTGGCATATAATCTTCATTTGATGTGCATGGTATCTCGTTGGTAAGGATCTATACAAGAAATACATTTTTTTTTTTATTGTTGTTGAGATTCAAAGACTTTTGTTGGTCCATTGCCCCAAAAAAATGCTGTTTAGGGCCTCAAAACAACTCTAGAAGTCTAGGACCTAAAAATTGTCAAAAATAGAAAACTGCCAAAATAGAAAAATCATGTTGTGAGCTAGTGGAATAGGTGGGTGGCCATTGATATACACTTATATTAGACCCCTCTCCCCCAAGGAAGAAATGGTCTCCATTATGTCGAGCACCTCCATGAGATGAGGAAACTCCTGCTAAAGTTTGTCATTGGTGGGCTGCTTTCCTTGGTGCAGGAGTTGATTTGCTTTGACAACTTGATACAATTGGATCCTCTATTGCTGTGTGCTCTTAGTATTTGTGTCCATTATCAGATTAATTATGCGTTGTTCAATACAATCAAGGTTGAGATATGTTGGTGTCAACAACTTTGTCATTTTTGATCTGTCCAACAATGGTGGAAAGTATGGTCGAAGGCAATCCACATTGAACATTGGGTGTAGGCCATGAAAGGGGGGATAACTAGCACAAAATAGTTGTCACCCACAACCTTGGTGATGGTGTAAGGTCCATAGAAAAGTGGTAAAAGCTTTTTATTGGCTCTTGGAAGGCATTACTTATGCAAATGCAACCAAACCTTGTCTCACATTTAAATCATGTAGAACCCAATGCTAATCATGGTGTTATTTGTACTTATTATTGGATTTTTGTAAGATATCATGGAAATAGTAGCATATGGGTTGAACTTGTTCAATAAAATTGGTAGCTTTGTCAACTTTAGATTGAACATGTTCAATATTTTCCTATGTAGTTGCAAAGGGCAGTGCAACATTAATGGGACTCAATGGTCGAAATCCCATGCCAATCTAAAAGGGGTTATGGCTAGTTGAGCTATGGAGAGATATGTTGTAGATATTATATACATATGGGACACTCTCATCCCATGTTCATGGATGCTTGGAGTTGTACATGCACAAAATGTGCATGTTCATCTTGTTTATGACCTCTGTTTGGCCATTGGTCTGGTGGTGGAAGGCAGTTGATTTGGTGAGATTGGTGTCCAAAAATGACCAAAGGCTTGACTAGAATGTGCTTAAGAACCTACTATCTTGATTTTATATGATGATTTTTGAGATCCCGAATATATATCCACAATCATTTTAAGAAGAGCTTGGCAACGACTTTTGATGTGATACTCTTCTTGCAAGCAACCAAAGTGACCATATTAGAAAATATGTGTGGAGCTATAAAAAGGGTCTCTTTCACCTCTAGTTACCTCACATTAATATGTCAATCTGGGAATGTTTTTCTATTTCAAAGAGTGTCTCATTCTGAGGCTATCATTTCCCAGAGTAATGCTAGTAGCACAGTGTTGGAAAATCCAAGAGTAAATGGATGCTTGTTTACAACTTAACTACTTCAAAAGGCTAAATCACACGTTCAGAACACTAAGCAATTTATCAGTCAAGGGTTCGGTAGCAATAACCCATCCCTTTAGAAACTGTTGGAAAAGGAAATCAGAGAACAGATCAGGGGTCTGGGAGCCGGAAAACAAATGCCGGTGCTCACTACAACCTGAGATCATTCTTCACACCAATAACAAGAAATGGAACGACAGATAAGAAATAGAACGACAAAGAAATCGAACAACAATGAAAGGGAACAACAACCTTGAAATGGAACGAAAAACCTAAAATGGAACAACAAATCTAAAATGGAATAACAAGTTTGAATTGGAACAACAATTCGGAAATGGAACAACAGTCAAGAAATATATCGACAACTAAGTCTAACAAGCCGTAAGTCTATCAAATCAATTGCATTAATCAAACCAAACATCAATCCTTCATTCTTAAAGATGTACACACAAATGGAATAACACTGATTACTGATATATTATGGAATAGCACTGAAAACCATATAGACACAACATACTCAAATAGTAATCTGATTCAGTTGTCACTTCGGTTAGAAGGAATATGATTGCATTTCAATATAGAACAACAATATTCAAGAATCCAGTAATCACAGAGAACAGAGCTTCCAAGATAAATTCTGTTATCTTAAGGAACAAGCACATAACACAAAAGCTCTGTAATGGAACAACAACAATAATTTGTAGAAACTAACTGTATTATATAAACACCTAAAAGAACAGTAATATGATGCAGCGTCAATACAATAATTTTGTCTTCAGAAACCTTAATGGATTAAACACGACAGAGCATGTGATGTAAACTTTATAAAACACATCAGATTACCAGATCACGTCGATAAGCAAACCACACAAAAACCACGCGTAATGGTACAAGAGCAAGTGCCCTCCAGGGCCGGGCCCTTAGCCTCCAGGGGTACACCGCTTGAAGTTATTCCAGGCTCAAAGATGAAAGAGTAACCAAGTTTGTATTAATGCATCAAGTAAAATTACAGTAGAGCAGTTCTTAACAAGACATGGTGATCAAAGTTTTGATCTTTAAAAGAAATTACATAAAGGCATAACATCCTTTAGCTAACAGTGCTGCCCCTTATATAAGGGTGACGATGGAGATATCTAAATGCAGAAATAGATAAAACAACGATCCCTCAGGATCAAGGATCCTGAGGGATTTGTAGAACCGTTAACCCTTAGTCATTTCTTCTCTTTTCTGCACCGAGCTGATATCTCCACTTCCTTTCCCCGGCTGATCCATTTTGATCTGGTTTGCATGCGGTCTCCCGTCGAAGGGACATAAGTTAACCCGTCTTTGTCTTTTCCTTTAGAACGACAACTTTTCGTTTTTTCTCCCTCCTGCACACGGAAACGACAATTGTCAACGTTCTTGTCTTGCATATTAATCTCACATGTTTTATTACAATTCTTTATCGTTTTCTAAGTTCATGATGCAAAAAGGCTTGTAAGTCATAATGGAAAGATACTGAAATAACCATCAAAACATACCTTCTTTATTAATCCACAATATGTCAATGACCAAAAACACATAGTCATTACCAAGAAGGAAGGATGGACATTTAGTCCAATAAGATGGATTTCCAAGGCCGGTTAGGAGTAGGAAGAGAGGTGTGCAGGCCTTACTGCTTAATGGTTGGTTTGGAAATAACTTAGATGATGTAAGACCTGATACGCTTTCCAACATCCTCTCAAAATTCCATCCAATAAAAATACTTTTGCAATACTTCCACTATCTTCTACACACTAAAGTGTCTTGCTACCTGACTGTAATGTGGCTCCAAGGTCAGCTTGGCACACTCACTTGAAGGAACACTAAGGTGTCCCAGGTAGCATAACAATGCATCCTCGAGATGGGAGTCTGAAACTTGTTTACATATCATCAACGTATGGTATGTGGCAATGACTTATGAGTCATTTTTGTATAGTTGTGTCCATCTATAGGTCTTGTTCCCATAAGAGTTTAGAACTATTGTCAATGCCACAACTGGGGGCCGATTGAGGAAATATGTGACATGATTGCTGCTACCCTTGTATTTGCTGTTCAAATGGAATTGTTATAGGTATGTGGACCATTTATGATGGAAACCATTCTGTAACTTCCCTTGTGTCTACATAAATTGAAGAGGCCTACGATCCATGTGGATGATCCTCTCCTTACCTAGAATATAATGTTTCCTTTACTAGCAGGCATGTGCGATGGAATACATCTCCTTATCATTGGTGGGGTGTCTTCAAACAATATCAAAGAATGTTTCACTATGATAGTCCACTAGATGTCCTTGTTGAATTAGGACTACACCAATAACATAGTTAGAGGCATCTATCTCAATCTCAAAATCTTGATGCAGGTCTCGCAGGGTGAGGACTAGCACAATGCAAAGGAAATTTTTTAGTTTATATAGTCCTTTTTCCCTCCCTGGGATAATGTATTTGGAAACCTATGGGTAAGAGGAGTTAGGAAACTTCTATAATAATTTTTCCCTAGCCAACTCATAAACAAATAAGCCAAGTTGATATATTTGGGAATGAACAACTCTAGAAGGCTCAAGAATGTCACTAGTTGCAAATGGAAAATTTATGCCCATGGCTCTGGTTATACATTGTGAATGAGAGGATTGGTGTGGGATGCACATGGCTAACCAATGACACTATTGTAAAAAATTTCATATGAGTTCATTCATTACCTTATCCAAAGCTGACAAATCAATAGGTGCTAGAAATGGAACTTGTTGTTGGTTAAATGGATCATAAGGGAAAAAAGTAATTCATTCGGTCCACATTCATGCTTTTGGGAGTCCTTTGTTCTTTGGGGGAACCTACTCTGGAGGAAAACAAACTTTCACCCCATTTATTAGTGTAGGAACTCAATATGTTGGGACGAATTGTAACCTTAGGGTGATGGTTTGGTTCAACATACCTGAAATGGTTGAAGAATACCATTCTAGTGATAAATGAATATGCATAAAAAAGTGTGGAATTAAGACACGATCCAGACCTAGCCTTGCCTCCCGCTATATAGTGGAGTGAACTTGGTAAGAATTTCTTTTGGATGTTTGAAAATTTTAATGTTTAATTTTTTTTCATTATTTTTGGATTGTTTTGTATATTTTTCTTTTGATATTTTTATGGGTACAAGATCAGTAATAGTGGAATTATGTGATATGAAGACCTAGGACCAACTCGAACCCTAGGCTAGTCACCACTCATGTACGCCACTCCACCGTAGAGGAGTACATGCACACATGGTTCATGAAGCCTGCAAAAAGGAGGATGGGGGGGAGGAGTATGTTGAGTTGTGCGAGTTAAATCACAATGTAAAAGGGTTGACACTCAATGTTCATCTTATGCCATTGGATGACATCCTTGTACATATGAAGAGGTCCTACACAATAGGGGTTCACTCTTCTCGCCAATGAGGCCTCTTACGATGGATTGCTCATGATGTGTTAAGTTACCACAAGTGCGAGCATGACTAGATATATATAGTAGTACTTCTTAGTATGGTTTTTTTGTTATCTAGAATATGTATTGGTTTTATAACTTGGGGAAATGGGGGAAACATTACTTTTCTACTAGATGTAATGCATCTATTCTCATGTGTAACGAGCAAGTTAACTTGTCCACGAAAGTGAAGCCTTATGCTGCTATTAAGTCGAGTTTGGTTTCTAAGGACTCAACCACCCCTATTGCATCCATTATACCTCTCATGTTAGATAAGCCCTTGGATACAATATAATGATCACATGAGGGTGTTCTCCATAAGTTGACACACTACCCTAATGTGAAGTTGCCCAACATTACAATATTGTTGAGGAGTTGTCCCAAGCACCTTGTGCCATGTTTGCTTTAGAGGTTTTATAGAGATTTCCTAGGTAACACAAAGCCTTGTTAACTACCATCAAAGGGGTGGATCCATTAGAGTCGAATTTAATCATGTTTGACATTAATACCTCTCATTTTAGACTCTCACTAGGGCACTTTTTCATATCCCAGTTTGAATTTTCAATCAAGATATATACTGCATTCTTGTGGATGAAGGGTCTTCTACTTGTGTGATGTAAGAATCATGTTGGAAGAATTGGTTCTCTAGAACTCATTAATTCAAGTAATACCCTACATGCCTTTGATGTAAAAAACTTCATGTCTCAGGGCATTCTTTCTTCATTTGGAATTGAGATAAGGGGGAGAATGGTGCCCATTGATGTTGAAGCTGTTGACACTCCCTTAGGCTATAATTTACTCCTTGGTCAGAGTGTTAGAAAATCATAAGGTATAAATAATTTCTCATATTGATAATTACTTTTGATATTATTGTAGTCTTATTATCTTCTTTATGTCTTCTTTGACTTATTTTCATCAAGCAACTATCAAAACATCAATGCATGAAGATCAAAACAATGGAGACATAAGATGTAGGCTCTTAGCTAGGGCAAAACCCCTCTTCAAGGGGAAAACCCAAAAATCTCTTATTTTTTTCAAGAACCAATTCAAATGAGATGACTAAGACCTTTTGATCAAGACAAAGTCCACCTTCAATCCACAAAGTCAAACTCCCAAGAAGATTAGTCAAACTCTAGCCCATTTCTTCACAAGTCAACACAAGTCATCTCTTCAAGGTATGTCAACAAGGGTCTCGACCCTCTCTGCAACATTGAAATATTGTCTTGCACCCTCAACCCTACACCTTAACACTACAACTTTAGATCCACTCACACATGTGACATAAAAGAGTAGATTTATGGTCTATTTCTTCTATGTTTGGACTCATTTCTTCTTGCAATCATTAGAATTTCATTTCTAGCGTCTTCACACTCCTTTATTTCCTTACAAACTGCAAATCAATTTTTTGATGGATTATCTCTCAATAGGTCAAATGCTTAGTTATTTATAGTAGTTTGAAGCTCCTTTATGAGGTCGACACAAGGAGAAGAGCATGCCGACTTGGTGGAGGAGGAATAGATGACCAAAACACATAAACATGTTTTCTTTCTTTGTCACAATGAGCCTGAGAAGGGTCTAGGACAAGATGATATGAACAATAAATTATGAAACAAACCCTATAAGCACACAATGGGTGCTTTGACCAAGAAACAAAATAAATAAAGCGTGAAGGATTGCAGCGTGGACACTGCTACGAAGTTCATATTTGAGTTTATTCTTTCAAGGTTTGGATGCCCAAAGATTATGATGAGTGACAGAGGGTCATACTTCCTGAATGAGACAATCACATCTTTAACATATGAGTTCCAGATGTACCATCAAAAGAGTATGTCATATCACCCCCAGGTGAATGGCAATGTCGAAGATTTCAACAAGATATTGGAGAATGTGTTTATAAAGGTCTGTAATGTTAATAGGAATGATTGGGATGTGCACATACCAACAGTTCTATGGGAATATAGGACTACCTATAAGATATTGATTGGAAAAACATCCTTTCGACTGGTTTACAGACAAGAAGTCGTAATGTCGATGAAATACATAGTGCCCAGTGATCTTGGTCCAGGTGTGACAAAGGACCCTTCCAAGACCTTTTACTTCCGTGATGTGTTAAATTTCATTTTTAAAAGAACATAAATGAATACATCTGCATACTATAAAAAAGAGGAATATGACATTCATCAACACATGAAAACATAAGCCATTGATAAGGAGTTCATCCAGGAGGGACTACGTCTCTGGGCCCCAAAGTCAAGATGGTGTAGGCCGCTACATTAAATGCTGTCAATAATGATGATGTACATAAGTGGTGATGTCGCTATCATACAAGGAAAATGCCCTCACATAGGAGTGGCTCTGAGAGATGTTCCACTGCAGGAACTCTCATTCAAAAAGGACTCTTATCAGTATGATCTAAACTCATGCATGTTGATAATGAACATCCCGCCAACATGGCATAAAAGGGATTTCAATGCCATCATACATGGTGACGCATGAGTATCCCATCAACATAACAATAAAGGGATATCAAACAAAACATGATGAATCATGACAACAAATACATCCCACAAATGATTACACGTCACATCAAGCAGGAATCATGAGAAAATTAAGGAACAAGATCCCACATCAAACATCAAACAAGGATCTGTGCAGCACAATGCATAGCAAAAAGAAGAACATGAACACATCGCCCATACCTCACATCCTAGGGCCATCTGAATCAATGGATTTTAAACTGCTGAGGCTGGCCGTACCATCAATCTTGTAGCATTGAATCCCATGGAATGAATGCTCGCATGTTGAATGCTGACACCTATAATCCACTTTTAAAAGTGGCCGAAAAATGAAATGATCAAATTGGAAATCTGAATGAACCATCAGATTTGTGGCATTGAATAATGCAAAATCAACTGTCAAATTTCTGAATTATGAGAAAATGGAAGTATGGGGCTTAAGGAATCTTTTAGATTCCCCCTAGATTCCTCAAAGATTCCCTCCTCCGGGTCCTCTGCAAATCTACTGCTTAGATCGAAATTCTGAGTGCACCATCGGGTTCGTGTTGCTGAGAGGTGTGAGATCGACATAAAGTTTGTCTAATTTGGACACTGCAAAAATTTCACCCTCTTGAGAATTTTGCCTAGTCATGGTTTTGTCTACCTCTTCTTTGGGCTCATGGTTCCACCTACAAATAAATTAATTAAAAATTGTTTTCTTGGTTTCCATCCACGCTCTTGGCTCCTCCATGCCTTGGGTACACTGAAAAATGAGTTTATATAGTAATGTTCGAGGGCGTATATTCCAAGGAAGTCGTTGGGCGGATTGGTATAAAGCCCAAGTTATAAGGAGGAGGTCAGGTGTTCAAATCCCAACCCCTCGATATTAATACATTTCATTTTTTCAAAAAAACCCGCATATACTTTGGTTTGGGGGGTCAGGTCCGCATTGGGCAGCCCGCCCCTTAACTCCTGCAGCTCATTGCACTAATTAGGATTGGTACATGGGTGTATTGCTTAAGTTGTGCAGTGTTTTGGTTGACATGGTACCACTATATGACGCCGCCGCGTGGACGGGGCCAGCTCTCCCACCGACCATGGGTTAAACTACCACCGACCTCCCTTAATATGGCATGTGGAGTTGGGGTGTGGGCCGGGTCCTCCGGAGATGGCCCACGTCCACCCCATATTAATTAATTTTTATTTGATTTATGCGGGTTGGGCGGGCCGACGGGGGTCACGGCCTGTCGGTCCAATTTTAATTAACTTGAGTGTTGGTTGTTTGAGGGTGGCAGAATTGGTGGCCAGCCACCCCATAATATATATATATA
>APFE031412455.1:66472-85447 GCA_000404065.3 Pinus taeda | reverse complement strand
TTTTTTTTCCAAAGAAAAAAATCGGTAACTTTTTATTAAAAACTATAATGAAAAGTTACACTAGCAGATATGCTGAATCATGATGTATGCTGCCACAAGGGCCCGAGTGCAAAAGCACCCCATGCAAACGTTTGTGATCAAACGTGCACAAAGAAATATGAAGAAAAGAAAAGGAAAGAGAGGGGCAGAAAAACTGAAAACCGGCAATGAGGATGACTCGCGCATTAGATTTTTCTCCCCTTTTTCTTTTCGACCTTACGCCGCTCTCCATGAGAGGGTTCGGTCGAAGCAATAACTAACTGAGTCTCTGTATTTTGTGGACCAGGTTCTTTTTCTGAATCTGAAGTGTCTGAGTGGTGGTACCGTTTGTTGCCTCTTGTGCTAGGATCCAAGCGTGTTTCCACTACCTTATTGTCTGATGAAATTCCTTTCTGATTCTCCATTTCTTGGGTAACCTCTGTTTTCTCTGCTGGGAGTTCTTCTGCAACTGCTTCCGATTCTTCGTCCTCTGAATCTGGGGGAGAAAAGTGCCATCCTTTTCTCTTCTTCCCTTGCTGTTTCTTTTTATTCTTGGCTTCTAGACATGTGCTTTGTAAGTGACCTGTCTGCCTACAGATCCTACATCTGAAAGCGGTGTTTTCATAATCTAATACCTGCAACCATTTCTGTTGTTTGTAAATCAAACTTATATTTTCCGGCAGCCCTTTGCTTAAATCTACTTCCACACAGATACGTGTGTAGGTGTAGATCCTTTCATCGATCCTTTCCAGATTTGTTTTGATGTATTTCCCTATGCTGTTCCCAATGCCCTCCAGCACTCGTTCATCCCAAAAGTGTAAGGGGAGATTGTGTAGTCTTACCCAGACTGGCATTTTAGTTACAGTCATTTTATTTGGGTCGAAATCAGGGAACCATGGGGTCACAAACAACCCAGTCGTTCCCCAAAACCATGGCCCGGCACTGATGACTGTGTCTCTAACTTCCTTGGATGTAAATCTTACTATGAAGAAGCCTTTTGAGCATAAATGAATGTCGCATTCCATGGTCCAACTGGTGAAGATCCAATGGAAAAGATCCAAAGGTTTGGGCCAAAAGCTGTTGAAACGGCAAATAAGAGCTTGCGTTTCATAGGTCTTGACAAAATCATCAAGTCTTGAAGAATCTAAGTTTAATGTTGGGGTTTGTTCTGACTGATCCACAATATATGGCTTGGGCATGTGGCCACCCTGATCTGGAGCAACCCCTGCATTCCTGCTGCCCTGTAAGATGTTTTTGTAAGAACCCTTTGGATGTTGTTGGGCTGCAGCTTTTTTCCCTTTGCCTCCCCCTGAGGAGCTTGTCTGACCCTGAGGCAGAGCCCCCCCTCTTAATCTGAGATTTAAGGTAATGACTGATCCTGGTCCAATCTCGTAACTTTCCAACGTTCTACAGTCCTGAAGGGACCGCCTTCCACTGACAAGATGCTGGGCATGAACTGGGAAACCCATTTCTGCCCTTATTTGTTGTTTCAGATGCATGGAGGTGTTCCCTGCATGAACCCAAACTAAACGTGTTTTCCCCTGAGGGGGTTTAATTAGAATCTTAAAACAAGAATTAGTTACCTGCCCTGGCTGATGGCATAGTTTCAGATCTGGTTCCGTTTTGTTTCGATTTCCCTTCTGCATAACTAGATCTGCAGAAACTCTGCCCGATCTAGGGTTTATGTCTTCATTCTGCCGTCTCGGTTCAAACTGTATTCCCAGATCTGGCCTCCTATTGCGCAGATCCATCCCTTTGATGGCTCGATTTTGAATTCGGTAGTCCATTTCCAAGGCAGCGGCATCGATCCCGACTGCTCTGACCGCTACGCCAAGATCACGAACTCCCCAAAAATAGGCTTCCAGATCGGACCATAGTAGAGGTCGATCTGGCGAAAGATCTGTAGGGCAGTGGCTTGGGCTGGAGCACTGAACCGATCCCCGGATCAAGGTAAATGGTGCCTGAACAGAGCTCGACGGCGGCAGCTTGGACCATAGCTTTGTTTGACCTGCGGCACACAAAATCGGTTCTGAGTTCTGTCTCGTTAAAAACTTTAAATCTCCTCCATTCCTATTGCCGGGACTGTTATTGGCCCTTAGGCCTCCTCCGTTGTTGCCATAGCCAGCGCCGTCGCAGAGCTCGGCCGAAAAAACCTTCGCGTAAACCCTCGCCATCGCCGTTTCTCGAGTATCTACGTTATGGTTCTCTCTTAAGTGAATCAACCTTTGAACTTGGGTTTCATGGTTACATATACATACATATATATATATATATATATATATATATATTATAATATATATATATATATATATATATATATATACATATAAATATATATATATACATATAAATATTATAATATATATAATACTATATAATATATATATTATATATGTATATACATATAAAATATATTATAATTATCATATACATATAAATATATATATATATATACATATATATATATATATATATACATATATATATTAATATATATATATTATATAATATATATATTATATATTAAACAACAATACATTTTTTTTGTGAATTTAATTTATTTAATATAGGGGATATTAGACAAATCAACGATCCAACAAATTCGTTTGCTTCGAGAGATAGGTGTCATGCCTCGGGGTTGGTCAAATTGTAGGACACTTAAACCTGGGCCATAACCCAACTTTGACCAAAACTTTGATTGGCTCGTTCTCCCTCATATGAGTTCGGATTGACGAACCGTTCACACTGCTGCGATCAGGATGACGAGATCTACTCTCTGGTCCTGGTTCAAAAGCATTCTGATCACTTTGATTTTCGAGCTTCCATAAGCCCTCTTTGTCTTGTATGTGTCTCTGGAGCCACTTGGATCACCCAGCCTAAGAATCGCAGTAGTAACCGAGATGGAACATCACAACATAATGGAAGAATTCCTCGCATAGTTGTTGGCATTAGAGGAAGACTACTTTTTGGCTGTCTATCATTAGCAGGTACAAAAATCTAGAGAAAATGCATGCCACGATCGTCACATCAAGTAGCGAACCTTCAAAAATGGCGATTTGGTACTAATGTATGACAACAAGTTTACCAAATTTCCAAGGAAGTTTCAAATGCCCTAGATGGGACCATATGTAATTAAGGACATTTCAGATGGTGGCGCAGTTCAGCTCGTGAAGCTAAATGGGGAAGTATTTATGGGCAAGATTAATGGGAGCAGGCTAAAGGTTTATAGGGATGATCTCGCCCTTGCGCAATGACTACATGGACACAGGAAATTCTTAGTGCTTCTGGTAGTTGAATGAAAGTGCAGGACTATAAACTACTCCGCCAAGGAAAAAAATTGTCAAAGAAGGAAGGTTGTGCAATGTGTTGGAAGAGTGCACAGATGAAAGCTGCGAAGAGGTAGTTATGCTGAAAGGAGGATTGTCGCATAACCTGCCCAAAAAGTGATTGTTGGAGTAGCTACAATTGACTTGACATCTATTTTTCCATTAAAAATAGTGGGGGAAGTGAATTTAAGACGTAAATATGGGCGAATCTGCCGCCAAAATCACATTTATGAGAAAGATGTATGGGGGAATGAACAATTTGAATTCGAATTGAGTTATAAATATTGCACCCCGCTCCACACTTGGCCACTTTGATTATTGATAATTGGTTATGTGTTGTTGCGCTTAAAGAGCCGAGTGTATTGTTGTATGTCTGGTTAACTGAATTGGGCAAAATTTGAGCAAGAATTCTTGAAGAGAGGGGTAGGAAACATCATGACTACAACACTACAAGTCCCTGCTACAACACTAAGGTTTCCGAGGCTAAAGCCTACTGCCTCCGTGGCAGGAGATAAAAAGAAAAAAATGCCATAGTAGCCCCCGGTTTGGAAATTTCTGCAGAAGATCCCAACTAAGCATAGAAAGAAGGCCAGTATGGATAAAAACAAGCAGCCTATGGAACCCCAAGACCTAGACGAAGAAGAGATGAATGTGGGGTTTAAGGATATCAGCGAAGAAGGTGCAAAGCCAATTTGTCGGCTATCACCATATATACGCCCATGAAAACCAACCACCAAAGTAACTTGAGACCTTGACTATGTGAAATTCAAGGTCTTCATGCCATTGCTGCTGAAGGAGGTATCTATTGAGGGTGACGTGTTGGTCAGGGTACAATTTATGAAGATGGAGGATTGGGATTTGGGCAATAACGAGAAATTTCCACAATTGGAACCAAGTAAATACTTGAATACAATCTACTATGAGGAGGCGGGCACCATAAGACTTGAATCGATGAAGTGGGCAGCCAGTATTGAGCACAAAAGGTTGCTCAATATGTTGGATGTCCCACATTTTAGCTGCGACATTATTAATACCATTTGTGTGCACCAATTATTGCATATTATTCATGATGGGTGCCTCTAGCTTGGAGGGCCCATCGCAATTGATGATATGATGATCCGTAGAATCACAATGCTACCATATTAGGGTGTGAACCCCACAGATGCTTTTGTGGGGAAGTCATAGGAGAAAAATCTCGCAGACCAAATGAAAAAGTTACTTCGGGTTAGTGAAGAAGTCACTGTATATGCCATTAGTTCTATCTTAGATGAAGATGTACGGTTTGTTGAACAAATCTTGGTAGGAAAAATCATGATAAAGTGTCGTGCCAATGAAGTGTCGGCACCAGTGGTATCCTTGGGTGCGCAGTGTAGCATGGGGGTCCAATTCAATTGGGCAAAGTACCTCTGCTAAGAATTTTTGGATGATTGCCGTGAAGCATAGGAGGAAGGAAAAACATTCCACTACGCGTGGTTGCTATTATTGATTGCGTTGATAGCTTGAAGGATGCCAGAGGATTCCCAGTTCCCAACGATAGATCTAGAGTTGTGCGAGGTTGCCAAATTTTCCTCATTGTGGGGAACGAAGGACTCTACCCATGTCATTGAAAATAAGATGTTCTAGGTAATGTTTGAAATGGAATCGCATATGCTAATTAACCAAAAACCACAATTGTCACCCTGTATGTTCAAAGAATATTGACGCATTGTAGATTTTAAGGATGATTTCCACGATGTATACATTCGCATGAGGTGTGATTTGATGAAGAAATGGATGGTGTTGCCATTTTTGGTAACCAAATATGATATGACACAATTATCCCTTTAGTGGCCAATTAACTGGCTGCTTCCAATAGATATTGTCAAAGGTATACGATAGACTAGTGTAGAAGGCGTAGAAAGCACTGGTAAAGAGGCACCAAAGGAGAAGAAGATGGTGACCATCGACCTAGAGAAAGATACGGTGCAGGAACCAGATGGCGATCATGACGAAGATAAACATACAAAAGAACAGGATCAAGGTACCGATGACCCCTTTGTAGACCCTGCAAATGTCGATACTCCCTTTATTCTTAAACAACAATAAAAGCCAGGCGCGAGAGGCACACAAAAGAAGCACAAGTCTGATAAGTTCGTCGGTGCAAAATCCATGGTCGTCACTAAGGGGGACCTTGATGAAATTGGAGATACTATTAGGTCCACGACAGAAGAAATTTAGGGCCATATTGAAGAACAATATCAGTCTGTTTTGACGAAGGTCCAAGCAGGTCTCACCGAGTTTCACATTCAGGCGAGCCAGGTTCAAGCGAGCCAGGTTCAAGCGAGTGAGAAACCAATGACATCGGGTAGTGTGCAGTCGATCCTCACTTCAGGGCTTCGTGTTGTACCCCTACCTGATGGATATTTACATTTGAATGATGTTGTAGAACGGGAGAGTCTTGAGTTGCCTAAAGACGTAAGTATTAACCTAGTGACGTTCACCCTATCCACATTGCATGAGCTACACCAAGGTGTAGCGGATGAGCTTAAGGTGCGAGAGCAATGAGCTCTTATGGTGATCAAGGATGTGTAAATCACCAATCAACTGATGTGCGATGAAAAACAAAAATCTCTCCAGGATTGTGATGAGGTAGCTGTGAGAAGGGCGCAGGTGGAGTAGGACATTTCCAGAGTACGCGGTGAGCTCCCCAAGCTCCATATTTAGTCGAAGGATGCTTCAGAAGAAAATATGCAGCAGCTGGAAAATGTGTTTAGAGAATTAAAGGCACAGGTGGATTCACTTCGATATGTAACTATAAATTACTGAACTTGAATTGAAGCTACAACCCACCACACCACCAACGATCTGAGAGTAGCGTGAGGCTACCATTAGAACAAAAAGGGAAAAGATCTATGTTGCAGTGAAAGAGTGTAGCGAGTTGTTTAAAGAGGCTCTAGAACTATGGGCCTCACTACAAGAGGACCCACAGATGAAAAAGATCGAAGTTCCCATTTAGGATAAGTAGCTACAATATGACGAGATAAAGGGAACAACGCACACCTTAGCCCTTGTGGAACTGTTTGCTTGGTTGAAAGAGGGGACATCCCTACAAGGACATATCAAGGAGCTACGGAAGAAGATGTAGATCATCACTGCATGAATGCAGCCATGGGAAGAAGAAGTAGGTAAACTCTCACAGACCGTGGAAGACACGCTCAAGAGTACACAATAGACGCAACGAACCATCGACTTATAAGAAAAAGGGCCAACTACAGAAAACTTGGTTGAATAAGTTCGACAGATAGCCATTCAATGCATGGAGGCACTTTTCCTATTGAAGTCTTCATTCACCAGCCTGCAAGCAAAGATCAAAAGCATACCAATGGAGTGACTCGAGGACGAGTCACATAATTGTGTTGTGGGCCTGTTGGGATGGGGTCCCTTAGGTCAATTTTGTTAAAATATTGTAAGTCCTCACATTTTGAGGAACAGAGCGTGAGTAGCGTAGGTTAAATAAGAGTCAAGGGGTTTTAGGAAGGTCAAAACCCCTTATATTTTGGTATTGTTTTGAGATTCACCCATGCTTTGCGAACCATGGTATTGTAATAGAAAAGAGTATAAAAATGTGTCTTAGCGGGTCTAAAGGAATCAATTACTTAATGGATGAGATACTTTTGAGTATGATTTTGTAAGATCTATTTGTATTCAAGCAAAGGGGAACACTCCTGCAGTTGAGTGCACAAAGACCTTGGTAAGTCCGCAGCTAAGTGTGTGGGCCCCTGCAGCTATGTGCGCAGGGTCAAGAAAGTTGTATAAGGAATATCTGAAGTAATAAAGAATTTGGAGAAAATATGTGTCTAATTTTATGCACTTGTGTATTTTCTGTATTTTCGTGCAACCAATGAAATTTATCTGTATTTTATTTTAAGAAATCCGTGAAGATCAAGATCTATTGTTATATTTTATTTTATGCATGATTAGATGGCTACATGCAATTTATAACTTTCTTTAACTGAAAATCACTTAAGTTCATGAATGAGGGTTTACAAAGGTCAAATCAGAACTAAAACTGCAAGAAACGCCTTAAACCACATCACATAGCCTTCTGGATGCATAAGCCTAGTTCTAGCATCCCCTAATACTGCCCTAGGTGAGATTGTAGCCTGTGCTATGTGGGTTGTTGCCGAAAGGGCTAGTAGTGTAGGGTTTTGTTGGTTAGCGCAACTAACTCTGAACCTGGGTCTAAGCCCCCTTAAGCTATCATGAGGTGACAGGGGATTATGAGTGGTGGCGGGTGGAATGGTAGATCCAATACCAGGAGGTGTAGTAGACATAGTGGCAACGTGATTCACTTGAAGAGTTTCTTGAACACAGGAACCTACCTCGGACAAAATAACATAGGCATAGTTCACACATTCCTTAGCTTTCTTCAAGAGAGGCTGGAGACCCTCTGACACATCTTCAGAATTCTTGCGTGAAGTAGAAGGGGCCTCCTCAATGGGTTTCATTGCATCGAAATTATGGAAAATTTGTCCATCTTGTTGTCAAGCAATGACCCCAGGCCAAGTGTCAACTTTAGAGTGGAAAGCATTCTCACTAATGTAGAATGGTAGTGGACGCATGAAGAAAGTGTCTGAAGAAAATGCATTGGCCGAATACATAAATAACTATGAGATATCCTAAATAAAACTGGAGGCGAGTATCGTTGCAGTAGAGGGAGTGACACCCACGAAGTAGAATGTGACACAATGACCATATTGTGGAACCGGTGGCCAAAGGAAATGTAGTTAAACTTTTTTTTACAATGTCTTTAGTACTGCGTCAAGGTGCATACATATAAGAAAGAGGTTCGACTTCTGGAATTGTAGCAAGGTCATGACCCTCTAGGGAACACCATTTAGACACAACAAGGGGAATAAGCAGGAATCCAAAAAAAAGGTAGATCGGGCATAGACATCATTAGCTGCTTCAAATAATTCATCCAACGTGCATTCTTTTGTGGTATAGTGGCACATGAGCTTAGTGGTGATAACTGTAGTAGCAACCCAAATTGGCATATTGTTGATCATATCTAGAACATCTCCCTAACCTTTTTGGGTGGTACCATACTTCTTGTACAAATTGTTTTCATCTGTCTTTTTTCCACGCTTAGTCGTTTTCTAAAACTTGGCCGAATGAACATCAGAACCATATGCAGACAGTCCAATAACTTTGTGGATATCGATTGCATAAATGGGGTATTCGTGATCTAGCCAAGGGAAGCCCCATGAAGTCAACTGATGAGAAACTTTATGTAGCGCATAATCTCACCGGTGGTGCTAAATACAAGTAAACCATGATTAAGAAGAATAATCATGGATTTATTTTGTGGATAGAAAATAACTCTAACTTTAATGGTGGAGCGAGCATTGGGGTGGGTATTGGGCTCCATAAAAACATCAGTTCGGAGTGTAGGGAACAAGGTGGGATCAGATAGGTCATTATCGAAAAGGTAGGATTTTTCAGACTTCTACAAAAGATCATCCTCACAGTGAATATGGGAATCAATAGGATAGAGACTAATAGAATACTTAATGTGGAAAACCATGATTACAGGATGATGGGTTTACATAAATCAGACAGGATGATGAGAACGCAATGAAGGTTTAGGGATGGGTGTAGTGGAGCTAGAGTGGAAACTGAAAATGTGTGAAGGGAGAAGATGAAAGTGAAGACCTTTCGAGCAGTAGCTTTTCCTCCAACATGTCCCCCTGTAACTCTAGCATGAAATTCCCACAATATCCATTCACATTCATGATCAAGGATACAACAATGTAAAACCTGATCCAACCCCATCTTATATAACTATCCTATGATAATTTGATAGTCTACTACTCTGACAACTAAATTATTTTTCTTCACTATAGTGTAATTGCAAGAGCACTGACCTGTAGCAAGAAAGGTAGCCTTGAATCTTCTGACTCCAACTTGGACAAATGACCTAACCCCACATTTGACCTTCCTAGCTTGACAATTTCTTCAAACGTGAACTCTTGGAATAACAACAACCACCGACAAATTCTTCCTTCAAGCACAAGATTATCAACTAAATAGTTCATCGCTGAGTGGTCTGTGAAAAAATTGAATGGGCCTCCTAGTAGGTAATGTTATAAATTTTGGAGATAATACACCATCGCCAAAGCTTCCCATTCTACGATAGTATAATTCTTCTCTACATTGGAAGGTTTTATGCTTGTGAAATAGCTAGGATGGTCCAAGTTTCCTTCACATGGTTGCATCAAGATAGTGCCCAAAGCGATTCCAGATGCATCAATGTGGACATGGAACTGATTGTTCCAATATGGATAACTTAAAATAGGTGCAATTGCAAGCTTCTCCTTCAATGTATCAAATGTAACATCACATTCAGTGGGCGACGTAAAGAGCTTAAAATTCTTAAGGAGGCTCTCAATCAGAGATGTAGTTGAAGCATGATTTTTTATGAATATGCGATAATACCCAGTATGGCCCCAAGTTGAAGGCAAATATTAGACCAAGGTGGGTGGTGACATATTCAATATCACCACAACTCTAGCAGGATCCACATAGACTCCCTTCTTGCAAATAATGTTTCGCAATAATGTTCCTAAAGGCATAAAAAAAATGCATTTCTTTAGGTTCAATGATATTTGGAGTTTCCTGCACCTCTCAAACATAAACCTCAACAAGCTAGGGTGATTCTTAAGAAAACTATAAACAGTCCAATCATCCATGTAAACTTCGAGGAACTTGTGTATATATTCACGAAAAGCAACAATAACAATATGGGAGAAGACATCTAGAGCATTATTCAATCCAAAATCCATAACATTATATGCATATGACCCCCATTTAGTGGTGAATGTGGTCTTCTTCCTATCTTCTTTTGTAATGCATACTTGATGATATCCCGAGAAGCCATCGGTAAAAGATTAAGCTTCATTTCCCCCAACATTGTCCAAGACTTTGTCACTGAAAGGGGTTGGAAATGGATCATGTACACATGAATTAATGAGATTACAAAAATCAACACATGCCTCGATTTCATTTGAATCCTACTTATAGTAGATGAAAATAAGACTTATCCATTCAATTTCATCCATGGGGAATATAAGACCAAAAACCAACGTTTTGTCAAATTTTCTCGACTTTCTCCTTGACTCGCGGATTCATCTTATAAGGTCAATGTTTAACGATTTTTGCATCTGGCTTCAATGCTATTTTCATTTATCCTAGATCATTCCCTTCAATTCTGATATGGAACTGGGAAATAAATCCTCGTATTCTTTAAGCAGGTAAAAAATTTCCTGCGTGTTTTGATCATCCCAATAATCTCCAATAGATGTAAGCTTCGACCTATCTTCTGTTCCAATATTCATTTTCTTCAACCTAAGCAGTTGTAGATGTGGACCATCACATACAAGATCCTCTTTAATTTTTCACTCCCCTTCAGACTCTTTGAAAGATAGGTTCCTTAATTCCTCTAAATAATCATCTCGGTCTTTTTTAACTTTACCAAAACCAACAGCTTCATGAAACACTGAGTCATACTAGTGTGCAAAGTCTCCATACCTGCTGCATTTTGCTAATGCATCCTCACTTGAAAACAAGATTCCTCTAATAGCTATAATAAATTGCGTCATCTTTTTGTCAGCATTGGAAAAACAAAAGTCTCTACAAAATTGAGGTGTCAATATATCCAAATATGTTGTCTGGCATTTTAGCTCCTCGTGCAAATACCAAGCTTGCAGAAAACTTCCCAAAGAATGAAAAAATAGATGTGGACACATTTTAACTGTTAGGCCATCAACCCTCCATACAAAAGAACAATGTGCAACATGGTCTTGCGGAGAAATAAGACCATTATAAATAGGAATATTACTCAAAATCTCATTTGGTGGAGAAAGTTGATATAACAAAACAACCTTAATAGTGTTCCATTCTTGTAGCTGATCTTAGTGAGCTACCCACCATCTTGCGTGAGTCACCTTCAAAGAAACACTCATTACAAGGATATTTTAACATTCTTTTATGCAAGAATCAATTTCTTCAATAAATTTCACAAAAGAATTAGTACCATTAAAGATAGGATACTCGCGTACCTTGGTACCAATCCAGCGTACACATAGAATAGTAGCACAATATCGAGAGTGTATTTCATGAACACCTTGTTTCCAATCTTCCATTGCAGCCTTAGAGACGACTTTAGTACTTTGAATACTCTGCAAAATAATAGAACCGACTGCTGTGGGGTTAATATAATATTATCACTTCCCAGTAGTCAATTGATACAATTTGTACACCCAATTATGAGATCTACCATCATGCATAGGTTCGGTAAATCTCAAACCCTGATAAGGATCCAGAGGCTGTATAACACACATACCATCAACTTCAAAATTCATAGTCTCTCGCTGCAAATCAATGACTGCATAATTCTCGAAATCCCAGTCAATACCCAATAAAGCTAATATGGATATTTATCCCCAATAATATCAATAGCTTCGAAATATTCATAATTTTTAACACCTTTTATATCAACCTCAATGTCTTCTAATCTTCCAGCAGGAAGAATGTATTATTGGTTTCCATCCACAATTGAATAGGGGAATATACCAACTTGGGTTTTCCGAGAGCTTCCCAAGTTTTCCTTGGCAATATAATAACATCTAATCCCAAATCTAGCATGGATTCCTTGATTTGAAACCCTTTAATCTAAGCATCTACCTAAAACTCCCTTCAAGTCTGATTCTTATTCCTCCTTACCCGTCTAGAATGCCTCTCAGGTAAGTTTGTAGAAATCAGTTCCTTAGAGTACACACCATCCTTAACAACAGTTTTCAACCTTTTCCACAACTGACCATTGAGCTTCTCATCACTCATAATGTTTAAGAATAACCTAAACCAATCCATTATAGGTTGGGAAGGTTTTGCAAAATAATTCTCCTCTCAAGCCTTTACTTTCTCCTACAGTTCACTGAAAGATCCTTGTGAAGACATTAACTCATGGAAAATTTTGGTTGCATCCCTATAATACTCCTTTTGTTGATTTGGATCATATGATTTCTTTGGAAATGCATTTCTTATAACAATTGGTTGATCAGGAGTTCCAATATTAACTCTCGTCTTCTTTCCTCCTCTCGTGACAACATTGATATTTGGCTGTGTTGAAGGATTAGAATCCTGGGGCTCTGCAAAAACTAAATTAGCTCCTTTGTCTTGGTTTCACTCCTCCCATTGAGTAGTAAGTTAAGGGAAATCTTCAATTTCATGCATATTTACTCGACATTATGAACACCATGGTCTCTTCAAAAAAGGACATTCCCTCACAACATGGCCTTCTTGATCACATTTATAGCACCTAATCAGGCCTCTTTCGTCTATCCTCCCCCCCCCCCCCCCCCCGTAGCTCCTCATCCTCACTCTAAAGGAGTCTTAATAACACAGAAAGTAGAATGGTCAAGGCAGTCTCCTAGAGCATCCAAGGACCAACATTGATCCGTGTGGTGGTTAGGTGATCCACAAAAATCACAAAACAAGTTATTCAAAACGTTGGAATACTTCTACAAAATAGGACACAACTGGGGTAAATGACCAAAACTTCGACATATATGGCAATAATCACTTGTAGACATACCTTGAGGGCTAGAAATGATTAGAATTGTGTATGACCTTGATAGGGAAGAGCACAGGAGATTTAAGCAGCTCTAGGAGATCGCGGTGACGGAGGTCCCATAGGGGCACTACATGATCCTGGTCCTCTCAGTCGTGGGAACTTTGTAACATGACGTCCCTCGAACAGGCAGTGGGTACACAAAACATTAGGTGTTGTGGGACATAAATGTGCCAACTCTTTTATCTTGTCTGTCAATGTAGTAATCTAATTATGGAGGCCCATAATAGTAGGATATGTTGAAGGCCCATTGACTTTGAAATATTGCAGATAACTAGCCATACCCTCTATTTTCATTGCTTTATCCAAAGCATCTTGAAGTGTCTTGACCTTTTTCTGAGATAACTGAATATGACTCATTGTTAACAAAACCTTGATAAAATAATCTCTCTGGTGATGGGGATCAATAGGATAAGTTAATTTACTAATAGCATATTTGAATCCCTATATGCATTGGCAAGAAAATTCTCCTTCTTGTTCGTGAATATCCAACAATTTTACTAGTTTTTGTTGATTCGACTGTGGTAACTTAAACTCTTGAATAAACTCTTGTTTAGCCTTATTGATACCAGAATTGGGGTTAACATCAATACATTTTATAAACCACCTCAATGCTTGATCCCATAATGTAGATTGGAATTCAATGAGATTAGTAGCATCTGAAGTCTGACAACCTTTCCAAATAGCTTCACACAGATACCAATGTTGCTCAACATCCTCACCCCCCTTTCATGTGAACTCTAGGTATTTGGAAAGTGAACCGGCTATGAATCTAGCCATAGTTTCTTTTGTTGAAGAAACAAGTATGAATCCTTGGGTACTTGGTTGAGAACAACTAGTTGTATTCGATTGAATAACACCACTAGAACTACTTTTACACTTAACTGATAATTGAATTTTAATGAATTTGCGTACCTTTGAAAAGAGAAAATCCAGAATTACATATAGCATAAGGAGAATGTCAGGGAGAGGCAGAGTCTTGCTAATGGACTATAGAGTTCTATGTTCGAGTATTCATTCATCCTCAAAGAAAAGTCGCCTCATCACAAAATGCAAATCATCGTCTATCAAAGTATCTTTATATGTTGTTCTAGTTAGTCGGGCATCTGGATAAGGTGTTTAGAATCCTCCCTTCTCCTCGTGCATTAGAGTAACTTCTTCTAATCCTTCCATACCACTTCCACTTTTGCTTCCACTAGCTTCTCCTATTTCGCCAAAAAAAGAACCTTCTCCCTTGCTTCCATTTCGTAAATCCAAAGTTTCCATTTCTCTATTCCTCACTACTGAACTCCTGATATCATCACCAATGCACTGCAACTCCTTTCTTCTAATCCTAACTTCCTACAACTTTCTTGCATGTCACCTTTCAACTATTATTTCCCTCCTTAATGCTTAGAAATCCCTTGCCTTCTACAATTCTTCTTGATTCATGATAGGAACTCTGTTGGCTTGAAGGGGCCTAACCTAGGTTCAGAGTGTTTTAGCTAAACAAATCTTGAACTACCGGCCCTTTTTGCAACAGTCCACATAGTGCGGAATGAGGTCTCACTTGAGGTAGTATGGGAGAGTGCTGGAACCAGGTTTCCGCACCCTAGGGATGCCTTGATGAGGTCTGGGAAGCTCGCAAACCGATCTTATGCGCTGCGTTACTTCCACGCAACTGTCTATTCAGTGCAAATACCTTTGCACAACTAAGATAATGAGAGTGAATGTTCTTTACCCCTTTCTGTGCTTAGTATTATTATAGATCTTGAATTAAATTAAGTAGGCCCAATACTTTTAGTTATCAATTAACATAAACGGATACACGCACAATCATAAACTATAACAGATGCACAGACCAGAATATAGTAACAGATATGCAATATTCCAAAACCAACATATCTTTATTAATGCTTTTTCTAGTTACAATCCGCTTCCTACCCTGTGTTAGACTCCGTCTCATATCAGAGATTGATTCTTCTTCAAAACAGGGTTTTGAAGAAGAAATCATTTAAATGTGCTTTTTAGATTATGTAATTTGTTCTCCAGCTCTTCAAGTGGCAGCAGCGACTTCAAGCTCCTATCCCTGCACAAGCACTATTTAGAATGTTCACTTTTCATAATATATCAATGGAGTCCTACAGTACTTGCCTCAATCCTCACAAGCAGATTAAGAAAGATTTTGTCAGCAACTTGAAAGGTACATCAATTTTTGAAATTGCTGCCCTTTTCCTGCTCTGGTGGATTTTGTAATGAAGATACTTTTTCGATTAATAAATAAGCAGATATGGAGATTGCCAAAATTGTGGGTTGGATTTCTCAAGTGTGCATACCAAACAAAGCCACATTCATTTCATGTGCTATTACAGTTACCTGCAGCACAACTTGAAAATGCTATTAACAAGACTCCTGCATTAAGAGTATGTTTGGTTGCTCATGCCAGCCAACCAAACATTTGTTCTTCTTTGCCTAGGTCAACATTAGTGGTTTTGGGTCTTGTTCAGGATGCTCAACCCGCAAAACTCAGCTCCCCAAATTCCCTCATTGACTGATGTGGAGTCTTTTGGCCAAATAGTGACTGAGACGCAAGCGTCAGAGTCTGCAGTTCTTAGTTGAGCAAATGCTCTCGAGCATTTTATTGTGACATTTGTGGGATTTCAAGGGCAACAGCTGAAAAGGGCTTTGGTTCTTTCTGGTACATGGTTGCAGTCTTCAAATTGGTGTTGCTTGCCTTATGAAGCCTGTCTAAATATTCTTCAAAGGTTGTCAAGGGGATATCCTTTGATAGCTTCCATTGTACATATTTTGATCTTAAAATTCAAATAAACAAAGTGCCAAAGTGTATTTGAGTTTCTGACTGGCACCTGAAAAGGGCTCTTGCTAAGATCTGAGATATCAATTATATCTTGTAGAGCTTGTTTTGTATCTTTCACTAGGACTGGTCATAGTGCAGGATGATGGCAGCCTTTTAACTTAGGAAATTGTTCTTTGCCCGGGCATATTGTCTAGAAGCAATGTACCAAAATGTAACACCGGCTAAGATGCTTTTGTATGATGGCAGAGGAATTTGTGATTGCAAAGTGCCTTCTGGAACATGTTGATTAGCTTTTTATTAATTCATTAAACAGGGCAGTTGGGAAGCTTTCTTTTATTGACCTGGCTGGAAGGGTGTTTTTAGCATTGCAACATACAGGCCTTACTTCAATGTGGACACATACGTTGTGGTTGAAAGAATTATTGGTTCACCGTCATATGAATATAGTTCATCTGGTTGAACAGCATGTAAGTATGGTTTTAACTCAGGGTATGCGGGAGGTGTTGTTGTGTGAGGCATTTTCTGGACCCATACATGGTTTGCGTATTTTTGAGAAACCTGTATAGAACACAGGCACAACGATTTCAATTATCTGTGATTGGTACCTGGAGAATGTTGTTAAAGATGTAAATGGTGTTGGTATTTTAGTTACACCTATAGATAAGTGCATCTAGGGGCCTTTGTTGTGAAACATGTCATCTGGAGCATCGCTTACTTTTTGGACACCCCTAGTCACGCTGCCTTCAGTGCCATGCGAGCAAGGGGAGCGGCAGTTACAGATATAGTGGTGCTTGTGTTGGCTGCTGATGATGGTATCATGCCTCAAACTCGTGAAGCCATGGCTCATGCTCAAGCAGCAAATTTGCCTGTTGTGGTTGCAATCAACAAATGTGACAAGCCAAACGCAGATCCTCAAAAAGTACGCATACAATTTTGCTTAGAAGGTTTAACACCAGAGGAAATGGGGGGTGATATTCAGGTAGTTGAAATATCCGCAACAAAAAAAAATATTGGCATAGATAAGTTGAAAGAAGCATTGTTGCTCCAGGCTGAAATAATGGATTTGAAAGCTCGTATTGATGGTGATGCTCAAAGCCCAATTTTTGCAAAGGCAATCAAATGCTGGTGTCAGCAGGCTTGGCAGATAGACCTCAAAGCAAATTTGGCATAGAAAACATCTACCACAGAGAGTTGAGTGACATCGACATATCTGCAAAATGGCTTTTAGATGAGTTTAGTGCAGCTGGAATAGAAGACAAAATGGGCATTGTAGGATTCTGTTTTGGAGGTGGCCGCTTAGTTGAAACTCTGGCTAGAGACACACAATCTCATTTTGGTGCCGCTGTTTGTTTTTATGGAACGAGATTTGATCCATCCTTGGCTTCTCAGCTGAAAATACCGGTGTTGTTTATAGTGGGTGAGAATGATCCTCTATGCCCTGTAGATTTGTTACGTCAGAGTTATTCAATGAAAATTGTTCCCTTCTAAATAGATTTTCGAAGCAAACACAAGCTAATGGGTGCGAAAATCGGGTCTGGCATTGCTCAAGAAATATGGGAGGCAAATCAACATTATTGCGTGTCACCTGTTTATCAGTGATAATGGCTCAGCTTGGATGTTATGTACCTTTTGCATCATGTACCCTGTCGCCATTGAATTTACGGGACTCCCACAGTTTTTGACAAAAACTATTACAGCGATCTGAAAATCAAGAAAGGGCTTCTTCACTCTGATCAGAAACTTTTCAACGGAGGTTCCACAGATTCGCAGGTTTAATAAAATGTTTTTGATACTTTGAAACATTCATAAGGGAACGGAAGTTCACAGGAGAGATGGCGTGAATTCCACTTTACTACCTATGCCCATTTTTTCCAACTCTGAAACAAAGTTAAGTTGAGAGTCCCAGTCAGTGAAACACTGAGAAAACCGATGTAATCAGTGATGTTTGAATATATTCAGGTTGTGTCCTACGGGCCTTGGTATCTGAGCGGAGAAATGTATTCGCGTAATGATGGCAAGCACATGGATAAAGCCGATGGCTTAGACATTGGATTTTGATTGCCATATTCTGTAGTTCTCTAGCTGCCATTCTTTTTGGCACTATGGTGGTAGTCGCGCTTAGTTTATTTAAATTTACACAGGTTTGCAGGGTTCTCATTGGAAATGTCGAGCTTCACATCGTGGGCATTCTGCAAATGAAGTTTATTCATGTATAGTTTCTGTCTTTTCTGGACGATAGTGCGAAAGTGTGTGCGGTTGTTCTGGACAGAGTGCGGCAGAATTGTTGTTTTTTCTCCTGTGATGAAACATGAAGTGGTTAAAGGTGCTGAGTCTCGTATCAAAACAAACATTGAAAACCCAAACCATTTGATCACAAGGCATGAGAATGAATGCCAACGAGGCAGAAAACATCATTTTCTAGATATGAGAAACTCAAAAGAATATTGATATGCATGAAATCGCCGAGGATGACTCCAACAGATACAGAAATCAAATTGCGATATGAGCGCATTTGATTATGTGGCAGTTTGACCCGTATTTCAGTGAAACAGCAGAGCGTATCTCCAGAACAGTTGCAAAGTGGCATTCATAGGATTCGATGCCTATTTCCAGACTTTATTTAACGGGATCTGCGCTCCATGTGTCGGCCATCAGAGGATTTCAAGAGAAGCCAATTTGCCTATTTCGATCCTAAATCATGATTTCATGAGATTTTTGCTCCAGATTTTGTCTCTTAATAATCCAATCGTAGAAACACTGTTCTATTTGTAGGATGGATGAAACGCTTTTTTGTTAATTTTTGTAATGTCAGTTCAAACAGCGCCCGGATTGTGGGTCGATCTGTTGTTTTTGTTTTAGGATAGTTTATAAAAATTTTCATTGGAAAAGAGTGAAGAGAAAAAGAGAGATTTTTTCTGAGTGCTGAGTGCTGGGAGCTGCTGGGGCATAGCAGAGCTTACTTGTACAGTTTGTGGCAGAGAATTTAATGAAATTTCACAGCTCTGTTTGCTGAGATTCATGTGGTATGTTGATTTAGCATAGGTTTTCCTTTGTCTCATATGTGAAATGTTATGTTTCATTTACCTCATTATCATATCTGATTGAGCAAACGAAGTGATTAGGTAGGAATTCATAGTATTGTATGCTCCTCCTATAAATTTGCT
>APFE031412455.1:21768-52125 GCA_000404065.3 Pinus taeda | reverse complement strand
CATGCTCAAACAACAAATTTGCCTGTTGTGGTTGCAATCAACAAATGTGACAAGCCAAAACGCAGATCCTCAAAAAGTACGCATACAATTTTGCTTAGAAGGTTTAACACCAGAGGAAATGGGGGGTGATATTCAGGTAGTTGAAATATCCGCAACAAAAAAAAAATATATTGGCATAGATAAGTTGAAAGAAGCATTATTGCTCCAGGCTGAAATAATGGATTTGAAAGCTCGTATTGATGGTGATGCTCAATGCCCAATTTTTGCAAAGGCAATCAAATGCTGGTGTCAGCAGGCTTGGCAATATATTGCAGATTTTTCGACAGCTCCACCATTTGACAGTGATGTGCTGACCTTTCTACATTCCGCATTTGATTTGTTTGGGCCAGTTCTTCTGAACTGGAGATGCGACTGTCGGTAGTGGAGGCTTTAGACTTGGTCCTACTGGCTACAACCAAATTCAAGAAGCAATTTCCTACAGCTAAGATCTTGTTTGTCTGAACATGATGAAGGAACAAAAGAGGATTGCTAACCAGATGGAAACGCATGGTATCAAACTTGACATTGTAATATTTCAACAGAAGATGCCTAGACTAACTAAGTCAGAGTTATTCAATGAAAATCGTTCCCTTCTAAATAGATTTTCGACGCAAACACAAGTTAATGGGTGCGAAAATCGTCTGGCATTGCTCAAGAAATATGGGAGGCAAATCAACATTATTGCGTGTCACTTGTTTATCAGTGATAATGGCTCAGCTTGGATGTTATGTACCTTGTGCATCATGTACCCTGTCGCCATTGAATTTACGGGACTCCCACAGTTTTTGACAAAAACTATTACAGCGATCTGAAAATCAAGAAAGGGCTTCTTCACTCCGATCAGAAACTTTTCAACGGAGGTTCCACAGATTCGCAGGTTTAATAAAATGTTTTTGATACTTTGAAACATTCGTAAGGGAACGGAAGTTCACACGAGAGATGGCGTGAATTCCACTTTACTACCTATGCCCATTTTTTCCAACTCTGAAACAAAGTTAAGTTGAGAGTCCCGGTCAGTGAAACACTGAGAAAACCGATGTAATCAGTGATGTTTGAATATATTCAGGTTGTGTCCTACAGGCCTTGGTATCTGAGCGGAGAAATGTATTCACGTAATGATGGCAAGCGCATGGATAAAGCTGATGGCTTTGACATTGGATTTTGTTTGCCATATTCTATAGTTCTCTGGCTACCATTCTTTTTGGCACTGTGGTGGTAGTCGCGCTTAGTTTATTTAAATTTATACAGGTTTGCATGGTTCTCATTGGAAATGTCGAGCTTCACATCGTGGGCATTCTGCAAATGAAGTTTATTCATGTATAGTTTTTGTCTTTTCTGGACAATAGTGCGAAAGTGTGTGCGGTTGTTCTGGACAGAGTGCAGCAAAATTGTTGTTTTTTCTCCTGTGATGAAACATGAAGTGGTTAAAGGTGCTGAGTCTCGTATCAAAACAAACATTGAAAACACAAACCATTTGATCACAAGGCATGAGAATGAATGCCAACGAGGCAGAAAACATCATTTTCTAGATATGAGAAACTCAAAAGAATATTGATATGCATTAAATCGTGAAAGATGACTCCAACAGATACAGAAATCAAATTGCGATATGCGCACATTTGATTATGTGGCAGTTTGACCCGTATTTCAGTGAAACAACAGAGCGTATCTCCAGAACAGTTGCAAAGTGGCATTCATAGGATTCGATTCCTATTTCCAGACTTTATTTAACAGGATCTGCGCTCCATGTGTCGGCCATCAGAGGATTTCAAGAGAAGCCAATTTGCCTATTTCGATCCTAAATCATGATTTCATGAGATTTTTGCTCCAGATTTTGTCTCTTAATAAACCAATCGTAGAAACGTTGTTCTATTTGTAGGATGGATGAAACGCTTTTTTGTTAATTTTTGTAATGTCAGTTCAAACAGCGCCCGGATTGTGGGTCGATCTGTTGTTTTTGTTTTAGGATAGTTTATAAAAATTTTCATTGGAAAAGAGTGAAGAGAAAAAGAGAGATTTTTTCTGAGTGCTGAGTGCTGGGAGCTGCTGGGGCATAGCAGAGCTTACTTGTACAGTTTGTGGCAGAGAATTTAATGAAATTTCACAGCTCTGTTTGCTGAGATTCATGTGGTATGTTGATTTAGCATAGGTTTTCCTTTGTCTCATATGTGAAATGTTATGTTTCATTTACCTCATTATCATATCTGATTGAGCAAACGAAGTGATTAGGTAGGAATTCATAGTATTGTATGCTCCTCCTATAAATTTGCTCACATTCGATGTTTTCGTCTGTTTAAGGAGGATTCAGAGTTATTGTCTGCCCTCCTTAGCTCCTCACCAGTCTTTCCATCCCATTAAAATCTAGATTTGGTGTTAAATTGCTTGCCTACCTTGCCTCAGTTAATAATCTGTGTAGTCATTATATTTCTCTGTTTCAAGCTGTGATTTTGCCCATGCAGCCCAGAAAAGCCCTGTCATTTAATTAAAAACCCCAAGCAAACCTTCCTATATCAGTTTACTAGCCTAAAATCCTTGTTCCTAATTGGTCAACTCATCCTATTGACAAAATCCAGCGAGTTTTGACCCGAGAGAGCCTTCTCATACCTCGTAGGGCTAGCTACGAGGTGAAATGGTTTGATGTGGCCTTGAGAGTTTGTCTATCTCAGCCTAGGTGAATTCCAAGCGCTAACATATTGGCGACCATACTGGGGAGAACATCTAAATCTTTGCTCATTGAGTGTGTTATTTCATAAGTCTTAGACGGAGTCTGAAGATACGCCAGGTAGCCTTCGAACACGCTCTTGTTTTACATCAGCGTTAGTAGATAAACGCTGCTTCAGTCGATCTCCGTGAGCTTGTGAAAACAACACTTCATTGGCACTTTACCCCAGTACATGTATCAAGTTCAGATCTGATTGTTGATGGTGAACAACGATCAGGCACTTGACAGGCTGAAATCATTCACTGGCGACTCCAACTCGATCCAGACACTCCAACGCCCAATGCTTGCTGATCTGTTCATGCAATGGTAGGGTATGTGGCAAACCCTGCCCTGCGTGAAGCTGTAAACGATGATAGACATTGGTTAGCAGATTTTGAACTCAATGAAAAATTTGTCCGTGGCTTCCTTCAAGGTTTGAAATCTTCGAAATTTCCTTTTGAAGTTAAAACAAGTGTCTATGAATTAGTTGTTGAAAGAATTGAAGACGAGATTCAGTATCTCGATGAGCAGATCCATTCTTATGATTTCCAAGACCCTAAAGTATTCTTGGAAATCCTTCCTCCTTCACAACAAACAATAACAGACTTGCCTACAGATATTTATATTCACAATGTGCAGCTGGAAGTATGTCTTGCAGAGTTGGGGCAGCCAACAGAGTCCGGCTTCCGTGATCCTATTGCGGCATATATGGACATGTTTTTCAGGTTGATTGACAAATCAGGTTGTCTTTTCCGTGACCAGGGTCAGTACGTGCATGAAGGGCTGCCCGCAATTACATCTGTGTCTTCATGGCAGCATTTTCAAGCCGCATCATGCTCAGGTTTACTTGAATGGCTAATTTGGCATTTTAGTATTACCTGATCTAGTGTTTGTACAGCAGATTAGAGTAGGTTTTGTAAATAAATAAGCAGCCATAAGGGCAGCATCTTGTTTCAGTTGGCTTTTCGTTTGTTTGAGTTCAGTTTCAGTTTGAAAATAAGTCAAGAGTTGTGTTGATGATGACTCCATTGCCCAATGGGTAGAGGCACTGTCTACTCTACCAAAGTTCTGCGGTTCTTGGCACCTCCAGGAAGCTGCAGCTGCCATCCCAAATGGAGCCGATGTTAGACTCCGTCTCATATCAGAGATTGATTCTTCTTCAAAACAGGGTTTTGAAGAAGAAATCATTTAAATGTGCTTTTTAGATTATGTAATTTGTTCTCCAGCTCTTCAAGTGGCAGCAGCGACTTCAAGCTCCTATCCCTGCACAAGCACTATTTAGAATGTTCACTTTTCATAATATATCAATGGAGTCCTACAGTACTTGCCTCAATCCTCACAAGCAGATTAAGAAAGATTTTGTCAGCAACTTGAAAGGTACATCAATTTTTGAAATTGCTGCCCTTTTCCTGCTCTGGTGGATTTTGTAATGAAGATACTTTTTCGATTAATAAATAAGCAGATATGGAGATTGCCAAAATTGTGGGTTGGATTTCTCAAGTGTGCATACCAAACAAAGCCACATTCATTTCATGTGCTATTACAGTTACCTGCAGCACAACTTGAAAATGCTATTAACAAGACTCCTGCATTAAGAGTACGTTTGGTTGCTCATGCCAGTCAATCAAACATTCGTTCTTCTTTGCCTAGGTCAACATTAGTGGTTTTGGGTCTTGTTCAGGATGCTCAAACTGCATTGACTGATGTGGGGTCTTTTGGCCAAATAGTGACTGAGACGCAAGCGTCAGAGTCTGCCGTTCTTAGTTGAGAAAATGCTCTCGAGCATTTTATTGTGACATTTGTGGGATTTCAAGGGCAACAGCTCAAAAGGGCTTTGGTTCTTTCTGGTACATGGTTGCAGTCTTCAAATTGGTGCTGCTTGCCTTATGAAGCCTGTCTAAATATTCTTCAAAGGGTGTTAAGGGGATATCCTTCGATAGCTTCCATTGTACATATTTTGATCTTAAAATTTAAATAAACATAGTGCCAAAGTGTATTTGAGTTTCTGACTGGCACCTGAAAAGGGCTCTTGCTAAGATCTGAGATATCAATTATATCTTGTAGAGCTTGTTTTGTATCTTTCACTAGGACTGGTCATAGTGCAGGATGATGGCAGCCTTTTAACTTAGGAAATTGTTCTTTGCCCGGGCATATTGTCTAGAAGCAATGTACCAAAATGTAACACCGGCTAAGATGCTTTTGTATGATGGCAGAGGAATTTGTGATTGCAAAGTGCCTTCTGGAACATGTTGATTAGCTTTTTATTAATTCATTAAACAGGGCAGTTGGGAAGCTTTCTTTTATTGACCTGGATGGAAGGGTGTTTTTAGCATTGCAACATACAGGCCTTACTTCAATGTGGACACATACGTTGTGGTTGAAAGAATTATTGGTTCACCGTCATATGAATATAGTTCATCTGGTTGAACAGCATGTAAGTATGGTTTTAACTCAGGGTATGCGGGAGGTGTTGTTGTGTGAGGCATTTTCTGGACCCATACATGGTTTGCGTATTTTTGAGAAACCTGTATAGAACACAGGCACAGCGATTTCAATTATCTGTGATTGGTACCTGGAGAATGTTGTTAAAGATGTAAATGGTGCTGGTATTTTATTTACTCCTATAGATAAGTGCATCTAGGGGCCTTTGTTGTGAACATGTCATCTGGAGCATCGCTTACTTTTTGGACACCCCTGGTCATGCTACCTTCAGTGCCATGCGAGCAAGGGGAGCGGCAGTTACAGATATAGTGGTGCTTGTGTTAGCTGCCGATGATGGTATCATGCCTCAAACTCGTGAAGCCATGGCTCATGCTCAAACAACAAATTTGCCTGTTGTGGTTGCAATCAACAAATGTGACAAGCCAAAACGCAGATCCTCAAAAAGTACGCATACAATTTTGCTTAGAAGGTTTAACACCAGAGGAAATGGGGGGTGATATTCAGGTAGTTGAAATATCCGCAACAAAAAAAAAAATATTGGCATAGATAAGTTGAAAGAAGCATTATTGCTCCAGGCTGAAATAATGGATTTGAAAGCTCGTATTGATGGTGATGCTCAATGCCCAATTTTTGCAAAGGCAATCAAATGCTGGTGTCAGCAGGCTTGGCAATATATTGCAGATTTTTCGACAGCTCCACCATTTGACAGTGATGTGCTGACCTTTCTACATTCCGCATTTGATTTGTTTGGGCCAGTTCTTCTGAACTGGAGATGCGACTGTCGGTAGTGGAGGCTTTAGACTTGGTCCTACTGACTACAACCAAATTCAAGAAGCAATTTCCTACAGCTAAGATCTTGTTTGTCTGAACATGATGAAGGAACAAAAGAGGATTGCTAACCAGATGGAAACGCATGGTATCAAACTTGACATTGTAATATTTCAACAGAAGATGCCTAGACTAACTAAGTCAGAGTTATTCAATGAAAATTGTTCCCTTCTAAATAGATTTTCGAAGCAAACACAAGCTAATGGGTGCGAAAATCGGGTCTGGCATTGCTCAAGAAATATGGGAGGCAAATCAACATTATTGCGTGTCACCTGTTTATCAGTGATAATGGCTCAGCTTGGATGTTATGTACCTTTTGCATCATGTACCCTGTCGCCATTGAATTTACGGGACTCCCACAGTTTTTGACAAAAACTATTACAGCGATCTGAAAATCAAGAAAGGGCTTCTTCACTCTGATCAGAAACTTTTCAACGGAGGTTCCACAGATTCGCAGGTTTAATAAAATGTTTTTGATACTTTGAAACATTCATAAGGGAACCGAAGTTCACACGAGAGATGGCGTGAATTCCACTTTACTACCTATGCCCATTTTTTTCCAACTCTGAAACAAAGTTAAGTTGAGAGTCCCAGTCAGTGAAACACTGAGAAAACCGATGTAATCAGTGATGTTTGAATATATTCAGGTTGTGTCCTACGGGCCTTGGTATCTGAGCGGAGAAATGTATTCGCGTAATGATGGCAAGCACATGGATAAAGCCGATGGCTTAGACATTGGATTTTGATTGCCATATTCTGTAGTTCTCTAGCTGCCATTCTTTTTGGCACTATGGTGGTAGTCGCGCTTAGTTTATTTAAATTTACACAGGTTTGCAGGGTTCTCATTGGAAATGTCGAGCTTCACATCGTGGGCATTCTGCAAATGAAGTTTATTCATGTATAGTTTCTGTCTTTTCTGGACGATAGTGCGAAAGTGTGTGCGGTTGTTCTGGACAGAGTGTGGCAGA
This sequence comes from Pinus taeda, assembly GCA_000404065.3. Taxonomy (NCBI): domain Eukaryota; kingdom Viridiplantae; phylum Streptophyta; class Pinopsida; order Pinales; family Pinaceae; genus Pinus; species Pinus taeda. Next base: position 45,147 of record APFE031412455.1, on the reverse strand, counting down.
ATTGTTGTTTTTTCTCCTGTGATGAAACATGAAGTGGTTAAAGGTGCTGAGTCTCGTATCAAAACAAACATTGAAAACACAAACCATTTGATCACAAGGCATGAGAATGAATGCCAACGAGGCAGAAAACATCATTTTCTAGATATGAGAAACTCAAAAGAATATTGATATGCATGAAATCGCCGAGGATGACTCCAACAGATACAGAAATCAAATTGCGATATGAGCGCATTTGATTATGTGGCAGTTTGACCCGTATTTCAGTGAAACAGCAGAGCGTATCTCCAGAACAGTTGCAAAGTGGCATTCATAGGATTCGATGCCTATTTCCAGACTTTATTTAACGGGATCTGCGCTCCATGTGTCGGCCATCAGAGGATTTCAAGAGAAGCCAATTTGCCTATTTCGATCCTAAATCATGATTTCATGAGATTTTTGCTCCATGATTTTGTCTCTTAATAAACGAATCGTAGAAACGCTGTTCTATTTGTAGGATGGATGAAACGCTTTTTTGTTAATTTTTGTAATGTCAGTTCAAACAGCGCCCGGATTGTGGGTCGATCTGTTGTTTTTGTTTTAGGATAGTTTATAAAAATTTTCATTGGAAAAGAGTGAAGAGAAAAAGAGAGATTTTTTCTGAGTGCTGAGTGCTGGGAGCTGCTGGGGCATAGCAGAGCTTACTTGTACAGTTTGTGGCAGAGAATTTAATGAAATTTCACAGCTCTGTTTGCTGAGATTCATGTGGTATGTTGATTTAGCATAGGTTTTCCTTTGTCTCATATGTGAACTGTTATGTTTCATTTACCTCATTATCATATCTGATTGAGCAAACGAAGTGATTAGGTAGGAATTCATAGTATTGTATGCTCCTCCTATAAATTTGCTCACATTCGATGTTTTCGTCTGTTTAAGGAGGATTCAGAGTTATTGTCTGCCCTCCTTAGCTCCTCACCAGTCTTTCCATCCCATTAAAATCTAGATTTGGTGTTAAATTGCTTGCCTACCTTGCCTCAGTTAATAATCTGTGTAGTCATTATATTTCTCTGTTTCAAGCTGTGATTTTGCCCATGCAGCCCAGAAAAGCCCTATCATTTAATTAAAAACCCCAAGCAAACCTTCCTATATCAGTTTACTAGCCTAAAATCCTTGTTCCTAATTGGTCAACTCATCCTATTGACAAAATCCAGCGAGTTTTGACCCGAGAGAGCCTTCTCATACCTCGTAGGGCTAGCTACGAGGTGAAATGGTTTGATGTGGCCTTGAGAGTTTGTCTATCTCAGCCTAGGTGAATTCCAAGCGCTAACACCCTGCGCACTCACCTGTAGGGGTCTGCGCACACAGCTGCAGACTCTACTAGGCCTCTGCGCACATAGCTATAGAGCCTCTTCTACTACTACGACCCGCGACTCCAACTTACAAACTTAGATCAACTATTACTTTTAGAAACCCATACACTTTAGATCTCAACCAAGCTTCCTTCTACACTTAAAGCCTCGCTCTATTTATACATTCCCATGGTCCGCGGACCATGGATAGGCAGACACATTCTAGATTAAATTACAATATTTTAGGGCGGACTACCCTTTGACTTGTATCATTAAAACTCACGCTCCGTGCACTTCGCAGAGTGTTTACAATATCAATACCCAAATTTGTGGGCTTTAAGCACCAAAATCGTTATGCGGGGATCCGCTACCCAACAGGCCCCCAACGCAAACATTGTGACTCATCCCGAGTAACTTGGCTAGTGCGGTGATCTTTGCGCGAAGTTCATCCAACAATCTTTGCGCTTCACTTACGTCTGCCACACATTCCTCCGTTTTCTGCTGTATCAAGTGTGCACGAATCTCCGATGCATCGTTGTCATAGGCCCCCTCTTTCCTTTTCACATATGTGTCTTGCATCTGGGCTAGCTTCTCCTCGATCGTGGCGGTGACTGTGAATGCTTCTTCGAGCCAAGGCTGGATGCATTCTTTAAGCCTTGCTACTTTCTGTCATGCGACATCCACTTGTTCTTTCAGAGCCTAGGCCTCCCTCATCTTGGCCAGTCGCTGGGTAAGGACAACCGTCTGTGCTATCCCCCGAACATTTTCATAGGCCTGTTTTAATTTTCACGCTTCTGTTTCTAACTGCTGTAGCGTTGGGTCCTCCTGTAATGAAGTGAGGGTGACAAGTGACTGGTCCAACAACCCTGTGTAGTCCTAGACAACATGCTCTATTTCTTCCAACCCCGATTGGATGGTGCAGCGACGCTTCTCTCTGACTTCCGGGGGCGTAGAGGAAAACATCTTCACTTGCAGCTTCACGATCTGCAGGTTCAACTCCAACTGAACCTTCGCAACCTCCTCCTGGATCTTGTGGGCTCTTGCTACCAGTTGATGAATTTTTTCCGTGGTGGGGAGTGTCTCTGGCACGTCCAGCACTGGGATGCTACTACATTCTTCTTCCACTGCATGTTCTAACCCTTGGTTTTGGGCGACCATTCGGTTGCACTACAGGCTAAGCTATTCTAACTTGTCCTTCTGCTCACTTAAAATTTGGAGAGCACGACCCTCCCTGGAACGAAGCTCTATAATTACCCCATCATGCAGCTGGTATAAGGTTTCTCTGGGAGGGGCGACCAAATTCAATCCCCAACCCCTCATGTCTCCTTCGGCTTCTGCGAAGGCGACGCCTTCTGCGAAGGCGACGCCTTCTGCGAAGGGGACGCCTTCTGCGAAGGGGACGCCTTCTCCAAAGACGACGCCTTCTGCGAAGATGACGCCTTCTGGTAACACCAAAGTGTTCATTTTTTGGGCACACACCATTTGCTCAGCTTCGATAATACGTTCTGCAAGGTGCGGTGTCATTTCTCCTAGGGGTCGCACCTGTCATTAACTCCTTCAGAGCATCCTTAGTGACTTCACGAACTGGTTCGCTACTGTCAATGAGGTGTCCCTTCGTAGTCTTTGTTGTCTTTATCCTTTTGCATGCAGGTGGCTTCTCCTGGATGCATGACCTCTTGGTTTGGGTCACTTTTGTTGTAAGGTCCATGCATTTCGGTGTCTCCTACTCCCCCTGTATGTCCTGCTCCATGGAAATTTCCTAACCTACCTCGGTTTCCTCAGTGGGCGCGGCTGTGATTTGTACCATATGCTCAATTGCTGCTGCCTTAGCCATCTTCTTCTGTGTGGCCGTGTCTTGTTCTTGACGTTTTCTCTCCGCCAACTTCGTGATGCACAGCTTGGTCTCCCTCTTCCTCTGCTGTGCTGCGATCTTTTCCATTTCTTCCAAGTCTGGGGCATGCCACTCTAGGGACCATGATGTCATGACTTCAAAGATCGCATCATCTGTGGCAATGAACGACAGTTTTACCCATTCTCGAGCTAGATCCTTGCGTGCCCAGATATACAGGTTATGCATATCTGCCTCGAATTCTGCTGCACTTTGTAAACTGTTATATATTATTAGGGACAAGCGCGGCCTGCGGTGGATCCATGTTCATAAACTCACCTCTATGAATGCCCAAAACAATTTTATCTCTCGAATCCGTGCCGTGTCTTTCGTTGCCCAGAGCGAGGTGTACCTCACGGCCTCGGGTAGGTTCCTATTAATGGAGGGAAACTGGCTGGCTGCCAGTAGCTCCCTGGAAACTAACAGGATGGATAACAACAACCACGCGTAGTGGAAGGTCTTACCTTAGTCATGGGCTTCCCTTCAATTTGTCAAAAATTCCTCAGCAGAGAAACTGCGCCCAGTTGAATTGGACCCCTTTTGCACACTACTCCACCAACATAATTATAGATGCTGGCACTTCATTTGCACGACATTTCCTCATGAGCTTGCTAGTTAGTAGCTGGTTGGTGACGCACACCCCTTGGTCCTTGATGCTTTCTATTACATACCCTTGCTTCCTCTTCTCTAGCTTACATTTGGCCTTTGTAGCTTTTGTGAGGCCCAAGTCACTGCTCTTTCCTATGATGTCTGTGGGATTGCTTCCTTTAATAGGAAGTCATGATATTCAGTGAATTATGTTAGTCGTGATAGGAATCAGCTCATCTAGCCACAAATACCCATCATGTACTAGACACAGTAGTTGCCGGATTACAAAAATTGTGATGGGCACATGGTGGTAGTGGGGTATCCACCGCAGATGGAGTAACCCAACCATCTCCACACCACGGAACCATTTCTGCTACAATAATTTCTCCACGGCCAACTATGGGAACTTCTCATTATCCGCAAGGTCCCAATCTTCAAATATGATGTTTGGTATCCATCCCAGTGGCGGACAGTCAAATCTTATCTCATCCGGAAGAAGCGGGGTCTGGAGCGCACTCTTCGTGGTTTCCATGTCCTTCGGTATTTTGGCTGTCCCTTTCCATAGGGGAATGTAGGGGGTAACTCTATCGCCGATAGTGATTAGGAGATATTCTCTGCCTCATCGTCCTGTGCCTCAATTTGGGCTATTAGGGCTTGAAAATATTCCTCCTCCTCCTCTGTTTCAACGGTGACAACTTTGCCCTTCTTTGTCAGTGACAATTTACTAACTCTTGGGTTGCGTGGTGATACCTGGATTGGCCCCATTGGCTACTTGTTTTTCTGTGTTCGTGGTGTGCGTGGGGACTTCGGTACCTCTGGTGCACCTGCTGCCTCTCCAAGCTCTCCCTAGGTCACTCGGGGTTCTGGGTTAACTTTTGTGAATCGCACTCTGGTTCTGGACATTGTGTCTATAGTGGGTTTGTTCGGTTGCGTCCTTATAAGCGACGAGGTAGCTTGGCGCTCGCCATTCTATATTGGCTCCAATCTCACTGCACCAAGTGTCTTTCTACAGCTGCCCCATGAGCTTTTATGGTAACTTTTGAATTTGAACTCAGTCATTCCCTCCATATCTGAGTCAATAGTACCTACTTTATGGCAGATCATCTCGAATCTAGTTCTTAATTTCTGTCTTAATGGCCCGCCGCCCACTCCTTTCTACCTTAAATTAGACCTCTTGTCATGAATAGTGACATCAATGGTTACTTCCTAGCGCACCCACACAACAACACAGATTCTTAGGCATGACTATTATCCTTGTGATATACTGACCCTGCACGGAACCTTCTTTCCGTGCATCTCTTCTGTAGACTTGTGGGCGCTGAGACTGTTCTTCCTGCATATAGTTAGGTGGTCACACCCCTGGTGTGAAGCTTCGAATTTCTTGCTAGCCTAGGCTGTGGGCACCCTTCAAATATTCTAACGTCCGGTAGTGTACCGTGCCCGTCTTTATGTGGTACGCTCCCTTGTTCAGTTAGGTGTGGTTGCAGCCATGATAGCAGGGTCGCTACTCTTTCTAGTGCAATAGTAGGGCTAGCTAGCCTTGATCCTAACATGCTTAGTTTCTCACGGCTTGCTCGCACGACTTTGGTGTTTAGTTCATCAATTTCTTCGTCCATTGTGACACTTCCCTTCCTTAGTCGTGCCCACTCGTCATCGGGTTCACGAAGTCTCATGACCCTTCTTCGAAGGTCTTCTTGCAACTGCCTAATTCCTTTACCCAGGTCCTCACGTTCTGTGCCTTCTGTGGTCTGGGGCCTCTTCTCTATCTTCATGGTTTCCTTTCCTCTTGATATTGTTGCGCTTCGATTTTTTCTTATGGTCTTATAGGCCCATCGAACTGTTGGTATGTATAGGTCCCAATCCGTTCGGCTCGCCGGGTAAAATTTATCCATTATTTCACGTAGCCTTGTGAATGCTTCGTCACGAGGCATTTGTGGGGTGCGTCGCTTTTCTTGTTGCTGTGTCGGGGTGATCCTTAGCTTGTGATATGCTTGCCCAACATTTCTCTGTACCCATCAACACAGGTGGCCACGCAAACTGCTTTGCCTTGGCTGCTCAGCTTGCTTTCGACGTTAGGGACTTCCAAATCGTAAGTGCATCTGTCTTTTGCATTCATGCCAGCTCCCAATATTACTGTGGTGTGTCTGCCACCATCGTGCTGGTATCGCGCTCAAAACCCATTCCATTGCACCGTACCTCTACTATTTTGGTATTGACCATTCAAATTTGTTTAGGAATTCATACACGCCTGTCTCCCCGTTATATGTTGGTAGTTCCCTTGCTTCGAACCTCACCCACCGTAGTGATCTAATCATCATGTTGCAACTTAGCGTTGTTACTTAGTGCAACCGGTTCTTCCAGTGTTCTATTTCTTCATCCGAATCCAAAGTACATGAACGATCGTGCTCCCATGAGATTCTTCCATCTTCCGTCGGGTTCACCCGATCATGGTCTTGCGCTGTTATCTGATAAATTCAATCCAGCTCATCGTCACTGTCATCCTCGCACATAGGTTTTGTGTAGCATGCCCCTTTGGCTGGATCAAGCAGAACTATTATGTGTAGGGCCTTTTTCTCAAAAATCATTTTCCGCTTCTTCAGGTTGATGACCCCATTCATATTCGTGGCCCAGCCTATCCCTAATAGCGCAGGGTAAGGGTTATTATCATCCAAAATATCTATTACTTCAAAATCAGTCTGTGTTCTTGCACCTTTGATATCCACTGTTATCCCTTGCAGTCTTCCCATGGGCACGATCTTTTGTTGGTTCGCCATTCGTAATTGAATAGGAGACCACTGTAGCATGGGTTTTCCCATGCGTTCCCATGTCTACTTTGGTAATACATTCGCGTCCATGCCCAAGTCTAGGATGACCTGATCCAGCTCATATTCACCAATTTGCGTCGTCAATCACATTTCCCTCTTAGTGCGCAAGGTATGCTTCCCTAAATTTCAAACTACACATGGTTCCCTTGACCCTACGCACCTAGTGATAAACTCTTGTAGTCCTTTAACTGCCTTATTGTCACATAGTAGCTTCATGCATGTCTCTAAAAAGGTAGTAAGCATAGAAGGATCCATTCTTAGCTTTGGTTGATCCTTACTACCTGAAGTAGAGGCCTCCATGAAGCTCTTCTTAGCTTCCATAAATGCGTCCTTTGCGCACTCCATGTCAAACTTAGGTTCTTTCGTAGGAGCCTTGCAAACCCACGCATCGCCCGCAGGTTGCCTTCCCTTATTGTCCCCTGTAGTTTCACCACTTCTAAGTACCATGTTTACATTAGGGTCTTCTTCGTGTGGCTCCGACCTCATCATTTGGATATTTTGTGTCGGAGGAAGTTGTAGTACCCCTTTCTCGGGCATCTGTGTGATCAACGTTGGGCAATCTACTGCTTCATGGTCAAACTGATAGCAATACGGATAACATGTTCTAGTTAGTTTTGTACAGTCACGTGCATAGTGTCCAGGGCCTCCACTGGGTCCCATTCCTCCTCATCCTCGTCCGCACCCTTAGAATCCACAACTTGCTACAGTTGTAGCTAGATCTTGACCTCGTGCCTCAATCTGCATCCTGTAGGTAGGCGTTGGATCCATCAATAATTCATAGCTTTGATAGTTTCACTCATTGTGGCCTACTGATCTTCAAAAATTACAAAATAGCTATTGCGGGGTCTGCGTATACTTTTGCAACAGGTGACAGTTGTCCGTAGTGTGCTTTCCTCCCACCTGACAGATCGTGCACCAGAGCGTGGGTGCCACACTTGGGCCTGTCTGTGCCTTTGGCCTCAACGGAATTGGTCATCCTCTCACCAAATAGTTTGCAAATACAGGGCAATGATCCTTATCGTGACCCTGACCTTTACATTTTATGCACCATACTTCTTCGTGTGCTTTTGGTCGGGGTGTCCTATCCTGCTTCAAAATCTGCATGTCCAAGCATAGGTTTTGTAGCTACATGTGGATTTGTTGGACTCCCAACCCTGGATCCTGTATCGGTGTCTCATGCAACCTCATCGCCATTTCCAATGCTTCTACCTGGGTTGAGAGCTTCTGCTGTGACAACACCGTCCTCAGGTGTGGTGTCAAAGATGCCACAAACCATGCGCAGTGCTGCGCATCTGTTAGTGTCATATTAGCTTGACGGATCGTACTCTTTAGCCTCTGATCTAGATCCCAGGGGGTTTCATCTTGAAGCATCGCAATCTCCTTAAATCTGATGATCGACTGCGTTTCATATTTCGGCCGGCTAAACTCTCTATTCAACACGATTTGGATCTCTGCAATTTCTGCATTTGGGTGATCATTCAAGTGCTTGATATACCAAGTCAGTGCGCGGTCTTACACCGCACTTACCAATGTGGCCTTCTTAATGTTATCATCCGTAACCCCGTGTGATTCCCATACTTCTCTTACTACAAACCAAAACAGATCTGGATCTTCGTTCCTTACTCCTCTAAATACGGGTAGCTTGATTGTGCTTGCAATGCTGAACTGCTGGTTTGGTGGAGGTGGTGTGGGCGAAGATGGAGGCGAATGCGGTGACGTGGGTGGCGACATACGTGGGGATGGTAACTGCGGAATGCGTTGCTTTATCAAACTGACCACACTCCTTGGAGAAACCCACTCGCGCTCTTCCTTGCTCATTCGCGGAGGTGAAATTAAAGGATTGTTTCTTAACCCTTCGATACCTTTGTAAACTTTTTCCGCTCCGCGTTGTTCCACTCATTAATGGATTTGCATCACCCATTTTTCACATAACAACATATTAATCCAGGTATTCAAATATTTGATGTACTTACCTCGCGACCCCTTGAGAAAACGTCTTTCTACTTCGCTATAGTTGACAGTCATGTCTATCACAAATTCAGTGATAAACACTCCTATTATTCGATCTAGCCAATGGTCTACAGCTCGCGCGATCTTATCTTTAGATGTCTCTAACCTGCGCACCAACTCTAGAGTCCACACTATCATTTGATGAAGCTTGCACCTTCCCTAGATGTCTACTAGCCTCGCGATCCAATCATACAACTTCGAAGAGAAAGATGCAGAGAAAATCTCGTGGATTTCCGTATCTACGTAGCGATCCAACCATCTCTTCTCAGATATCTGTGGGGTTTGGTTTTTCTGTACCATGAACTTGTGAAGCTTCTAATCCAACCAATATTCAATTTCTTTCTTCGTAGGGTTCTAGTGTTCCGACATCAAACATCCCTTATGCAGATCCTGGTCCCGACAATGGAACCATTTGTTGGCTTGAAGGGGCCTGACCCAGGTTCAAAGTGTTTTAGCCAAACAAATCCCAAACTACTGGCCCTTTCAGAAATAGTCCGCGGAGCGCGGACTCAGGTCTTGTCATGCGGAAAGAGTTAATCTTGTGGACAAAACCAACCTCACTAGAAGCCTAAGACTTTCTAGTGACAAACAAGACAATTAAGAGCAATCCTTCTCTAAACATGCATTTACGATACAAGAAATCAAGTGTTTTAGATCCTACTTGTAGTCCAACGCTGTTGTAGTAGTCCAACCTCGTCGATCCGGATGAGATCCTCCTTCACTTTGAAACCTGCATTCACTAACAATCAAACGATTAAATAGCACCTGAATATCTCATAAAATAAAACATATTCAACATACAGACCAAGGAGTATATGAAACAACTCATTAATAAAAAATTGTTGAGAAGAATGGACTTATTTGTATTAATAGGAAACAAAAGAAACCATTACAACCTGAGCCTTGGTGTTGTGCAAGTTCCTCCCAGGGCCCAGCAAGAGTTTTCCTTTACTTTGATAAGCTCACCCACTTCCAAATGAAACAAGAAAGGATGGGAATCTCTCCTCACAAGCTTCTACAAGGAAGTCCTAATTCCAGCAGCATCTACCCTTTGGAATGTTCAGCTTTCAACCTCCCCTCCTCTGGCCCAATGCCTGCATTTATACTGTTCTAGAGAGTTAATCAGGTCCACCATTAATGGGATAAGCCCCTTCTTTGGATGGGGTAGCTCCTCTCTTGATGGGATAAGTTCCTCTTTCATAGGGATACATGAACCATCTGGAGGCGCTCAATACACGTCAAACAAGCTTCTAGAATGCCCTAGAAATGACCACAAGTAACTTTTTTAAGATGAAACTCGTGCCTTTTGACCTTTACAGGAGTACGCACCCACCCCTTTACATACAGAGCGTGCAAGGACGTAGGTATTGTGAACATGGGATGCGTACACGCAGGTAAGGTAGAGAGAAACTGCGTACCCAGAGATAAACATGTTTTTAATGACTTTCTCTCTTTTTTGAAGTTTGGCATGGAGAGCAGAGGTATGAGGCTTGCCAAGGAGGATAGTATGGCTGTTGATGGAGCCATACTAACTATAGATAGTCATGGTGACAAATTTTAGTGTAACAAACTTTTCACCTTGGCTCCTCCCACAAGGAATTAGAGAGATCAACTAGTTCTTTGAGGAGGAAGGAGTGGTTCTAATGTCCCACTATTGGGGCTAGTAATGTACATTGTAAACATGTGTCTTGGAACTTTTTCTTAATAATAGAATCCTTTAAGGCCAATATGTTATTCATGTATGGACTATGAATGTTTGTAAGACTATTTCGTGGACATTTGTATTTCATGTTTTCTTTCACACGTACTAAGATAATCAAACTGTTTCAGTTATTTTATTGCTTATCTTATTGAGAATATGTTGCAATCGTTGTTATTATTGTCCCATCATTTTGGACTATTTCATTGGATTTTAGACAAATATTTCTAGTTCATGAGGGTCTCTTCTTGGGTCATACTATTACCTCTCACTTAGAGGCTCACTTTTCTCCTCCCTTTGTAGTATAAGAACTTTGACATAGTTGCAACTGCACACTCACTAGGAACACCTCCCTTGCTTTTCAAGGACACCATTTCATCCCTCTCTCATGTTGACAGCTAGAGCCAAGGAAAATATTTAAGGATTTGGGAACCGATCCTTTATACTGGGTGGGACTCCTATACCAAACGGTGTGAGGTCTGATTGGGACTTCACACCGGGGAGATCTCCTAAATGTTGGTGGGTCCAACACCATCAACACTCATCAATAACAATAGAATCATATCAATCATTAGTCCATGCTACATAATCAAATAACAAGGTGAGCATATCAATCATGCATGAAATCAATCAATCACATACCAACTTTTAACACCTAAACATTTGTTTTATTGATTTTTTTTAAATGAATATGAGACCCTTTTGTAGGAACCCTATTGTTAATTTACCATGATAGAGCCCATCCAGTGCATGTGTTGAACCTGTATTCTCTGATACCACCTATAAACAAACCCCCTTACCCTCAGGGATGTGCTCAATATACTTACCAACTTCCCTGGTACAGTTATAGAAATGGGATAATTTATTTTTTTTTCTTTTTTTGTTTTTGAATTTCTTTCGAGTTCCCAAAATGCATTATCGATGTCACCATCACACTCACCTTGGTGAGAATTTTACAGTGATATGTTTTTTCGCAATTTGGACCCTTAGATTGCAATTTATGTCCCTTGAAAGCCTTATTAATTAAATGTGTGATTTCACTCTTTTTTTCCATGTCACACCCATGTGGTGCCCACGTGGCATGTTACCACTCTTCCATGTCACATGGCCATGTAGGGTACCTTGATTTCATGCATCTGGCATCACCCTCCATGTGTAAACCTTTAATATGATTGACAAACACACACACACACACGCACATATATATGCATGTATTTCTATTTATATGGTCATATAGCTTGGTGTGCACTCCATTGTAACAATTACATGAATACACACACACACACACACACACATATATGGAGTTACACCCACTATAAAATTACATATACATATATACATAGTTGTATATATATGGGCTTGTGAACCCTTGCCATCTAATGGCCCACATTAATCCACAAATCAATAGTCTTCACTCCCAACACAAAAAAAATTATTGCAACACAAAATTGTAAATAAAAGTCAACCCTCTCCCCTATATGAACAGTGATACACCATGTGATAAATGGCCATTATCAATAGCGACATCCCCCCTCAAATTGACATGACAAGGGGGGTAGCATAATCCAGGTTCCAACTCATGGTTATGGGGGCTCATCTAATGGCTCACTGCCACGCAATATGTCTAATGGTTGACATTTGATAGTGCCACCCCCCCATTGACATCACAGATGGGGGTGGGGTCACGTAATTTATGTTGATCGTTGATTTTCTTACCTAATCATCATCATCCATTGGGGTATGGCCTCTGCCCTCGGCCATGGTGTTAGGGTATGTGGGTCATGTGAACTAACCCTTGGGATTAACCTATGATTCCACCCAACTTATTATGTTTATCACACTATGATAGCGAATTTATATCTATGCCCTGGTTATAATTATTTTAAAAATGGAGTTAAGGCCTAGCCCTCAAGTCTACGCCCCCTCCATTTGATGCATATCACAAGTCAGCCTCGACCCCAAACTCTAGTGCTCCATGACTCCTATATGTGTGTGTGTGTGTGTAATCACGTCTTATATAGGATATATTCATATGTAAATAATGTTTTCCTTGTGTGTGGTTTGAGCCTCTCGGCATAGGCCTATAGGCCAATATAACACTACAAGTCCACCCCAACTATGGTGTTATAGCCCTTTACCATTCATGTAAACAATTCAATTGCACATACAACTACGGATAGATATATAAGGCATTAAACCAAAACTCCAAAACTTTCCTCAACAATGTTTACACATGGATATGCATGTATATGTTTATTGTCTGTAAATTGAGTGCATTCTCTTTTGCATTACAAAAACTAGCTTAAAAAATTGTGTGTTATTATTATCATTTTAGTGAGGCTTATACATCTTATTATATCGATTGTACCAAAAAATACACCAATGTTGTAAGGATGATCCTGAGTTCCTATACATGCCTATTATGCCCTTGAACCATCAACGGTTTAGTTCATTGGTCAAGTTTAGGGATCAGTTAAGTTAATATAGGTTTCTCTCTCTCTCTCTCTCTCTCTCTCTCTCTCTCTCTCTTCTCTCTCTCTCTCTCTCTCTCTATATATATATATATATTATATATATATATATATATATATAATTATGTTATTTTCTTAAACTAGAAACACAATTTTAATCCTTTTGTGCATACAATATTAATATAGGTGTTCATTTGTAAGTTTCCATGCATGGAAACATCAATGTAAAACCACAGTCACGAGGAATCATGTATCGGGACTTCATTTTCTTTTAAATTACAAGAGAACCATGAACCATTCATGTAATAAATACAACATTAATTTAACCATCCAACATGAACTTAATGAAAAGAAGAACATATGAAAACACTTATCTTGAAATGAATTTGGGAAACTGAGCTAGGGATAACAACTCTCCATGAAATTGTAAATGAGCTACAGCCAATTCTCACCCCCTTCCAATTGTCACCCTTGAGTCGGATTCCAAAGACTGAGATGGTTGAGCACTCAAGGAATTAAACAAAAACTTCTAGATGAAATAGGGACTCCAAAAGTTCTCCCACCTCCACCCACTAACTAATCAACAATCAACAGAATGCACAGGGAATCCATATTCTTATTGCCTCCACCCTCTAACTATTCAATAACTAATGAATTCCATGGGATCCAGAGGCTTCACCTCCACCTTGAAGACATGTAACATAGTGGTTCCACCCAATGAATGGAATCAAGAACCCACCGCCAAGAATCATATGAAACAAGAAAAGGAGATTTTTTGAGAATATTTTTTAGCGTAAATCACATTAGAATATGCCAAAAAATCTTCTCAAAAAGCTTGATATGGACCATAGAAGCTTAAGCTCAACAAGAAAAGGAGATTCCAGAAATTTCCCTTACCAGGAATCCAATGACTAAATATCTACCCTAGGATGTCAATGGAATAAAGAGAAGACCATCTCCAACCTCCAACCCCCCAGAGTATTCCTGAGACTTATCCTCACATGGTGGCAAATGTTTTTCATGATCTTGTTTCTCAACCAAAATGTATGAATATTCTCTGAGAATTGAAAATGTACAGACCCCTTCACGTTGCTCCCTAGTTGAGATTTTCCTCTATTTCTCGAGTCTTCGTCCAACGTTTCACCTCTCAACCATTATATGGTGTTCTGAATGATAATGCTTGTGTGCTATCTATTCCCTTATCATGCTCATGGTAGTGTTGTTTTGTGTAATACTTGAGTATCCTGTTTGTTTTTTTTTTTTCCTTCTTCTCTTTGTTTCTTCCTTCTTCCTGTTCGAATTCCCCTCATTTTTCCTTGTTCTCTTTTCTCCTACAGAGTGGTTGAATGCCACTACCTCTCTATTGTTAGCATCATGCATTCTCATAAATATCTTTCCTTTTTTCTTGTCAATTCATCCAAGACAACATGGCCTTGTTCTTCAACTTCAACTTCAATAAATTTCAGGAGATCCAATCTATTTACAACACATCAACCAAACTTGAATGGTTGTCATAAACAATTTAGATTTTCCTATAGCAATGAAAACTCAAACCATCCCCAACAAGTAACCTCCTCAACCTTTGGAATCAATGTCCCTTGACTTAGCCGATTTTTTATTTTGTAAATAAAACCATGAAATATTTGCAATGCCTTTACAAGCATAGATAACTAGGGTTGTCACGTTCACCTATGAACAACATGTTTTGAGGCATATCACCTTTATATTTGATTAGAGTGCATACCTTGTTTCAAGGAGTTATGTGTTGTTTTTTGGTTGCATGAACATGTATCTATGTCCTAACACATGGTTCAAGGTATTATTGATATATTGAGGTGGTTATAGAAGCTATATATCTCCCGTTGCACATATCTTCATGAGTCCTTGGAGGAAACACCTTGGTTGTTTTAGCTATTTTGAGCATATTGTTGAAAAATGTTTGGTGATTCCAAAATTTTTCTATTGGAACAATCTATTATTATTGGCTCCTAGCACTTGTTTTGATTTTATTTGGAGGGTCTTCCATTGAGATGATGTTGCACATACCACTTGTAGAATCTTATACATGGTCAAAGTAGCATGGAATATGGTGGAATATTTCACATGATCAAGTGCCATTCCTACTTCATGGTAGATTGTTGTTAGATGAAGTCCATGGAATCAAGAAAAATGAAAATGAAATTGCAAGAGAGTACAACATGAAATTTCCAAAATTATTTGAATATTCCTAAAGAGATTTAACCTCAGGGTGTTTTTTTCCTATATTATGTAAATTGTTTTGACAAAAAAATTGTCTTTTTTTTTTTTAATTTAGAGATAGGGCTCCTAATGATTTAAATGTATCCTAAGAGTTGGAAACTAAAATGAGTAGAATCTTTATTCTTTGGTAAAATTGATTTTTTTGTTCCTCAAGAGCATACATATCTAAGGCTAAACCAAATGGAGGGATATGAATTTTGGAGAGCCAACTCTTGATGCAATAAAAATCTTAACTATGAAATTTCAAGGGTTTTGTTCTAGTATCACTTACTCACAAAATGTGATGAAAAACATGATTTTATACTTGGAAAGGGTATAACATGATTAGTTTTAAAGGAGAAATGTTGGATGGGATCGAAGCAAAGGTCCTTGATATCAAATAATCGTCATCCCCATAAATCCTACTAGCATGGTTACCCTATTAGGATGTGCATAATTAGTAATAATTCCTAGAAGCTATAACTAAGAGAGAGATTAATAATGAATATCTCAAGGATTTCTATAATATGAATTATCTAAAGGAATATTTTGTTTCTACTCCAAGGAAAATTTTATGTGGTGTTTGAGCAACATATGAATAAGAGGTAAAAACCATAGATTTTGGATAAAATTACGTGGAAATATGGTGAAATTCTTTCTCAAGGAGAGATAAGGAAGAAAACTGAGGATGATAAATAGAACACCTACCAAGGAATAAATCAATGTATTCCTCAAAATCCTAAAGTAAATGGAAAACCTATGTGAAGAGATGATAAGCAAAGAATCTTTATAAAAAAGTATGGTTTGTTTCTCGAGTATTGATTGGATTGCTAAGTTGTCACATGTAAAAGTGTATATTCCTTTTCTTGAGTAAGAAAAGAATCCATACCAAATGGATTTGTTGAGAAAACGCCTAGGTGTTGAAGAGGCATATGAATATTGTCTATTGGTGTTTCAATATATGAATTAGGGAAGGAAGAATAGTTATTGTTCTCATTTTTTAATCATTTTAATAATAAATGAATTTATTCTTCATTAATATTGTATGTTGGATTCACGACCCTCTACTAATAATATGTCCTTCATATTTATGAATCAATTGGGCCATAAGACGATTGGGTTGTTTTACCCCTTATTTTGGCAAAGGGCACTACTAGTGAATTTCTTCACTACCACTTGTGGTTTTTAATCATTGAGACTTGGATAGTTGGGGAATTTACTTGGTGCCATGGATGAGGATGACTTAGAGGGTTTGATAACATGTTTATTGATCATGTGATATGGAAATTTATGATGTATGTTCCCTTTGTGGAAGCATCTTATGTTTTTGGCATGGCATCAAATTCATCCAGATTTTTGGGCATCTCTATAGTTTCCATGGTCATTCACATTTCCCAAGGAAACTTCACATATCTTGAGGTGTTCATGGTTACCAAGGAATTAGTCAAATTTTTATATGGATATTATTCATGTATTGAAATTTCTCAAGTCATGCCACATCCTGAATTTTGAATCTCTTGCCTTGTTTGTGCATTTTGAGGCATGTGCCACGTAATTTCCAATGGCATGTCCACCTTGGAGGTTGCATGGAGGTTTCATTTGGCATGTATGGGCACATTTTGATTTGGGAAGAGGCTCTCCCATCACTTGAGGAGGTGATTTATTTTATATATGGAGTAGGATGTCACCTTGGAGACATCACACATGGTCTTTGGAGTTGAACTAGAGAGACTACCCCCTCTTGAAGGAATATACTCATGTTGTGTAGGAATGCTTTACCTTAGAGGCCATATGTCCATATTTGGAGGATAACTATTAGAGTTTACTTACATGCTTTGAGGATTTTGTTGAGTATTTACCCTTTCGGTGGCCTTTGGAGGCCAAAAGTTGCACCTAGGATTCATTTTCTTCCCTATTTGATGGAAACATTTCTCTTTCATAAGATTATTTCACTTGGGTTGTTGTACATTTTTCTTGAACTTATTATATTTTATGTATTTTTAACTAGATAATTGGAGGAGAATATTCGTTAGAGTATTTTTGAGGTCTAAAAGGTTCCTTCAAAGGAAAATAACAAAATAATAATTAAAATATAAAGGAAAAGAAAGAAAACCTACTTTTTTTAATTGTATTTTTCGCTTATCTCTTTATAGGTCTGCTCAAATGTCAAGTGTAGGCTAAATTATGTATCAAAGGAGTACCCACCTTTTATAGTTTTGAGCAGAACCACACTGAAAAAATTGAAAATACATGAAGTAGAACAAATGGATGCACATTCCTACATGGGGATTTCAAAGAAGGAATCAACATGAAGGAGGTATAGGATTTGTCGTGAAAGGAAAGAAAGAATTATTATGTAGGTTGAAAAATTCCCTCTATATGTTAAATAAATCACCAAGAATGTGGTATTAAAAATTTGATACTTATATACTAGTACTTGGCTTCACAAGGAGCAATGTAAATTGCTAGGTGATCGTGTTATCTATTTGGTATTTTACGTGGATGAAATGTTGTTGATTGGAATGAAAAGGAAATCATCCAAGAAGTGAAAAATAAGCTATCCTCTAAATTTGACATGAAGAACCTCAATGATACAAATTTTATCTTAGACATGGAAATAAAAAGAGATTGGGAAAACAGAAAAATTTGGTTAGGTCAGAGGAAATATGTAGAGACAATATTGAAAAGGTTTAATATGCAATAATGTCAATAAGTAAAGGTGCATATTCCTATAGGTGTCAAGTTATTTGTTGATCAATGTCTTGAGACATAAGAAGAGGAAGAGGACATGTCACGTGTTTCTTATGTTGGTTTAGTTGGAATCTTGGTGTATGCAGTGGTATGTACTAGACTACATTACACATGTAGTGGGAAGATTGAGTGGGTATAATGAAGGAGCACTGGACAATAGTAACGATGGTTTTCAGGTATTTGTGTGGTGGTGTTGGCCATGGGTTTTTCTAGAAAGGAAGACCAATATTGGATAGAGTGTGGTACATACATGGATTTTTTGACGTAGACTGGCTTGGAGGTCTAGATTTCAGAAGATCTACAAATGGTTATGTGTTTAACCTATTTGCAGTAATAATTAGTTGGATGAGAGAAAGAAAATATTTAGTGACACTCTCAACTATAGAAGTTGAATGAAACCACTCATGAAAGAAAGGAATTGGTATGGTTATAGATATTGTGTTTAGGTATTGAGTTGGTATATAAAGTTGTAAGGGTATATTGTTACAGTTAGAGTGAAATCTTCCTAGAAAAGAACCCATCTTATCATTTGAAAATAAAGCATATTAGTGTTTAGTATCACTTTGTGAGAGATATGATTGAAGATAACAAGGTGCTACTGGAAAATTTGACACTTAGAAGAATTTTGTATATTGATTAACAAAATATTTGATCAATGAGAAGTCCTCTTAGTGTAGAGAAACAATCAACATTATTGCCCTAAATTTTTTATCATGTACTCATTCAATTCCTTGTGTGCAAATAAAACAACAAGTGGGAGATTTTTTTTATGTGTTATATTCTTTCCATGACTATCTCTACACTCTTTGCAATGTGTGACACATAATAGGGGGGTCATAGGAGGAGGAAATGACCCCAAAAAATTATTTCCGACATTTTTTTGCATCTATTTTTGGTGGATTTCGGCACACAATTTTGCTAAAAGTGGTTTTTTGGTGCACAATGGTTTTTCCTGTGGTTTTGTTGTTTTAGTTAAGGAACTACAACTGTATTATATTATAGGGTAAAGGGATTGATATTTCATGGATGTCACATGATATATATGTTGTATTGTAACACTATATAAATGAATATAAATTCACAAATCTTGTTGGTTTTCACAATTTTGGGTTCCAAAGATAAAATCTTTGTGTTTATGGGTGTGTTTTCCATTTCATATTTCTATTTTATTAAGAATTTTTTTGTAGAAATTAGTTGTACAGGGTTAACACCTACAGTTTTATGTGTTTCACCAATGCTAACATTAATCGAACATTGGAATAAGTTGGATTGGAATGAAAAGTGCATAATATAGTCAGTTAACTTATATTTGGTATTATTTAATATTTCGAAGAAGCTACAATGAAGGAATTTTGCAACAAGTTAGGTGATTTGTATCCATAGTTTTAAGAACCAGAACTAGTGATCGGACTGGTCCTCCTAATAAACTGGTTTTCAAGCTGAAACCGGTCAAACTGGGATTGGTCAGGTCAAAATGAATTGAATACATGAAATAATTAGTTTTTAATTAAAAAATCTATTTTTAAGATTTAAAGCCAAGATTCCAAACCAATAGAGACAAAATATGCAAGGTTTTCTCATCTATATACCATGTAAAGGTGAATATGTCAAAATCACATCGAGTGCAATACATATCAACAACAAAATACATAATCAATGAAGCTCTAAATGGCCTCTAGAGTCTTAAAACAATGCTCTAAGCTATGGGGTCACTGACCTACTACAAGTCTACATATCAATGATCAACAACATGGTCACTCCTCATCATGATCAAACTCATCACCACTACTAGACAAGAGATCATCAACATGAGTGGCTCAAAGTTTGAGGACTCCTAAAACTTCTCTACTACTTTAGTAATAGTAGAAAAAATAGACTTCAAAACTATAAATCACTGATCAACATGGTCACTCATGAAAATCATCATTTATTCAAGTTTCAACGCTACCAAAAATACATAAACATCATTAACAAGAGATACATAAACATCATCTAGCTCAAATTCTTCTGACTTGGATTGCTCAACCTTATAACATGATAGAAATTGAAAAGGTTTAACATGTTGATCCAAAAACAACAGAATTGACTATTTGCACAATTTCACCAAAATATTAACTAAGGTTGCCTTTTAAGTGAAATAATGAGCGAAATTGATTTTTATGTGCCTTATACATAAAATTTGACATCTGAAATTAAGCATGAACAATAGAAATAAGAAGAAAACGCAAAATATTTTAGGATGGAATTCGTCCCTTTTGGACTACATCTTCGGGTCCGATTCCAAGTGGGTGTCCTATATATTAAAATGCCCATAAAAGTCTCTTTACATCAAAATTCACCATTTTGGAATGTGCACAGAGGTATCAATGGCTACTGTCGACTGATAGGCCTCGGCCTCAGCTCTCCAACACAACTTATAGATTTCAAAAAGGCCCAATAGTGGCCAATTTATGTCTCAAGAGGCATATTAAAAGCACAAATAACATGAGTTTTGCAGACTCACCTTTCAAATTTGTGGCCAATGATGCATTGGCATAACCTTTTATAATCACACGGGAGGTCCTGGGGTCAAGCCCACGGGCCTCCCTGGATTCGTATTGGCAAACATAACACTTTATTATAACACATTGGAATACATTGTATATTAAAATACCGCACCTTACCATATATAATATATGCTTTTTAACCGACATATATTATTGGACCAACAAATAACCAACGTTGATGGGTTCGGTGACCATATTTAACATATGGTTCAAAACTTTGGACGACATAAATATATATATTAACCCGTGTCATTATTTGTTATAATTGACAAATAGATGTATCACATGGTTGTGGTATATGTGGAGCCTCATTTGGAGTGTTGCTAACTTATCTATGGGTTTGGCGAACCACTAAACATGGCGACTTTGCCAATCCTTCCCCCCATATACACCATAACCAACCTTTAAATATAATAATCCACCCATGTATTAATAACATAAGCTTGTAGGCCAATGGTAAGGTTTTGTAATGCGATGTTGGAGGTCACGGGTTCGACCCCAACCCTGCCAATTCAACCTCTAACATGTGCATTGAATTTGATTGCTACATGCGTTGAATTTGACCGCCGCGTGTCTGACTGTGAGATTGCCACTTGGCCTACAAAGGCCCATTTTTTTACCTATTTGAAAATAACTTCAGAACACATTTTCTCCCTCATACAGAGGCCATTCTGTGAACTGAATATACCACCAAAATCAGTGTGATGAGCTCTTTGACTTGGCACTAGTTTCATGATCATCTGAGATTGTAAATTTTGAGCATTTCAAGGATCCTCCTAGATCATTCCTCTCCACTGGAAGCTTTTGGACCTCCAAAATTTTGGTTTTAAGTAGACATAATGTGAGGGTATAACTCCCTCACCCTTTTGATCTCCATCCACCTTGCTTTGCTTGGATTCATGCCTTTGAGTCCCAATCGGAGATACTCGACATCTCCTCACCTAGAAGTGTGGACCTTACTATCCAAGATGGTATATTCCTGTAACTCAGTCATATGTTCAGGTGAAAAATAATCTGTTAGTGTCAGTCTTTCTAGCCTTCCTCCAGTGATCAAATGTGCTCTTACAAAGTGATTTTGAAGTTTCAAGGTCAAATTTTGTCATTTCAGTGAGTCTTCAAGCAAAATTTGGTCACTAGGCATTAGGTCTAGGGTTTGCTCTCACTCTTTTCAAAGTTGCCCAAATGCCAACCTATGTCACTATTCAGCTGAGCCTATCATCATTCAGAGGGTTTTCATCATCATGTCAAGTTCCATAGGGTCATTTTACAGCTTATCCATGCTTCAGTTGTGCCTAGGCAAGGTTCATTTCCCTCTCCTAGGGTTTTGAAGGCAATTTCTCTTGGACGGTCAAATCAATGGTAAAACTTGTTTCCTGATGTTCATACACATTCCCCTATCCTTAATGTACCTTATCAAGCACTTCCCAACACTCATATCCCCCAAAATCCTTGTTTTTGCACAAACCCTAGTTTCTTGCTACAACCTGGCAATTTTCTAGGTTGGGCCTGTGTTTTGCCCTTTTGGACCCCTTCCCCTTAATCAATCTCTGAGATTATACTTTACCCTACTTCCTAACATCCCTCCCTACTCCCAAAAATTTCCTCAAGAATTTAGAAGCCCCTTATCCCCTTCATTTCGCTTCATTTCGACCAAAACCCTTGTTCCACACATCGGGATAAGTTTCACTAAAATGATGTTTCTGAGCAATCAAAGATGAATTTTTCAAAAATGATAGAGGTTTTTGTACACAACATGCCAAGGAAGGAAAACCTCATTCACTATTTTCACAGGTGTCATGGTTTTAAAGAAATGTCAAAAATACCGGCGAGAACGAAGGTGCTCCAAGGACGGTTGGCCAAAGCACAAAAACGAAGGAAATCGCCTGATCCAATCCAAATTTTGGCCAAAGCCTCTTTTACTGAGCATGGTACTTGATTGGGGACTCCCAGCCCAAATTTCAAGAAATTTGGAGAAAATTTTGTCATTTGTGAATTTTTTGTGCCAAAACAGGTTTTCTCCATTAACGGGTCTCACCCCCCGTGAGACCCTTCATCCCAGCAACTCCATTTTGCAAAAACTCAGCATTTCCAGATTTTTCATGCAAAGTTACACATGCTCATCAAAGGACTAGAGATTTGGTGAAGTTTTGGGCCTCCAGAAAATCAAAAAATATGCAAAATTTGACTTTCTGCCACTTTTTGAACTGCAGAAATCTGTCTTGGGAGAATTGATTTTTGACAGGGCAAATGAACTCCAAATTCAAAAATTCCAGTTGGGTTGGAAACTAGACTCACAGCCCTTTCCAACAAGCCCACTTTTGCTCAATTTGGCCACCTACAAGTGCCCCAAACATGGCTCCAAATGGGCGCGACCCATCAGGCAGGGGGGCGCGACCCGTGAGGCAGAACTGTCCAGAAATGCACTGTACAGGCCAAAAAACGCAGATTTGACTCAGTTTGACTTTTTGAGGTGAATGATGATTCTCTTTGATGTAATTATGGTACTTTTTAGACACTTTTACCCTTATGTAACTCTTCTAGAAGATTCATTCATGAAAAGGGTAAAAATTAAATGAATGAATTGGTTTCCAAGTTTATAGAGGCAAGTTGTTTTGACTGCCTATTTTGTAGTGCTTAGTTTAGAAGTGGTTGAAATAGCTCCTAGAATAGTGAGCTCGACCCATGGAGGCAGGGAAATAGGTTAGATCATCTATATTATGTACTTTCTTGCTCATTTTCATGGTTGGAATCTTGAGGGAGAAGCTATCATTGTATTATTTCACTGTATCTCTGCAATTTTTGGTTAAGGAAGACCAGGGTTTTGCAGTCCTATTTGGGATTCTTGTGGACTCATGTGTTGATGGTGTGTTTCTCAATGTTCTTGTAAGATTTGTTATGTGATTTATTTCCTTTCTTTACTTCTGCACATTAAACAAATGAAGTGTTAAAGTAAGAATTCATGCTTGCCATGCTCTGCTTTTAAATTTGTTTAATTTCAATGTTTTCTACTGTCTAAATAGAATTCAAAGTTATTGTTT
>APFE031412455.1:0-16209 GCA_000404065.3 Pinus taeda | reverse complement strand
AAGGCTTGCCAAGGAGGATAATATGACTGTTGATGGAGCCATACTAACTGCAGATAGTCATGGTGACAAATTTTAGTGTAACAGGTCTCACCCAAGGTAGTATGGGAGGGTGTTGGAACCAGGTTTTTGCACCCTAGGGATGTCTTGATGAGGTTTGGGAAGCTCGCGAACCGATCCTATGCACCGTGCCACTTCCGTGCAACCATCTGTTTAGTGCAACTACCTTCACGTGGCCAAGATAACGAGAGCGAATGTTCTTTACCCCTTTTTGTGCTTAGTATTATTATAGATCTTGAATTAAATTAAGTAGGCCCAATACTTTCAATTATCAATTAACATAAACAGATACGTGTGCAATCATAAACCATAACAAATGCATAGACCAGAATATAGAAATAGATACACAATATTCCAAAACCAACTTATATTTATTATTGCTTTTTCCAGTTACAATCCGCTTCCTACCCTGCGCACTCAGCTGTAGGGGTCCACACACACAACTGCCGACTCTACTAGTTCTCTGCGCACATAGCTGCAGAGCCTCTACTACTACTACTCTACTACGACCTATGACTCCGACTTACAGACTTAGACCAACTATTACTTTCAGAAACCCACCCACTTTAGATCTCAACCAAGCTGCCTTCTACACTTAGAGCCTCGCTCTATTTATACATTCCCATGGTCCGTGGACCATGGGTAGGCCGACACATTCTAGATTAAATTACAATATTTTAGGGCGGACTACCCTTTGACTTGGCTCATTAAAACTCATGCTCCGCGCACTTCGCGGAGCCTTTACAATATCAATACACAAATTTGTGGGCTTTAAGTCCCAAAATCGTTACACGTGGGATTCGCTACGTAAAAAAATCCTTCATCCTCCTACAACAACATGACATTCCTCTATGGTAATCCATTACCCAAGTACTAGAGGCTTAAGCTGCCATTAAGTGTTGTGGAAATGCCAACAAAGTGTCTTCAAC
This sequence comes from Pinus taeda, assembly GCA_000404065.3. Taxonomy (NCBI): domain Eukaryota; kingdom Viridiplantae; phylum Streptophyta; class Pinopsida; order Pinales; family Pinaceae; genus Pinus; species Pinus taeda. The sequence goes on along the minus strand of APFE031412455.1, from coordinate 15,223 downwards.
CATTAATAATTTAATCTAGAGTGGGATCTCCTTTAACAACCATCCTCGCATTCTGAATCTAAATATGGCTTCTGCATGAGAGAACGACTGGTGCTTCTTAGTCACAAATTCAATTATATAACCTTCAAGAGTAGCATTAACCCAAAAGTCAACAACTCTTGTTAACTGTGTATCCAATCGATGAAGGGCGGCCAGATCGGTTGTGGTCTAATTTATGTGCAGCCTCTGTTGTACCACAAGCCTCAATTTATTGTGGAAATGAGTCAACCAATTTTCTAACTTCTATCGGAATTCACACCAAAAGATCTTGTACTAGTCGCAAGCAGGTTTAGAGTATAATATTTCTTCTTTGACCTAATTCAAATTATTTTGTCTTAGTTCTTCCTATTGTAAAATAAACTAATCAAACCTTTCATGCCACCATTTTTGGATATCCCTATGAATAGACCTTAAGTGCATGATCTAAATCCCCTAAGGAACTCGAGGTTCCAACAACAAAATCATTTGTTGGCGAAAATTTTACTTTGAGTTTGACCCAGGGTTCAACTAAGGGTGCCAACAACAAGGTCTGTGTAGTCTAGCACTTGGTCGACATTTTCACTCCTTTGGAATAAAGGAGTATCTCACTTGAGGTGAGCCAAAACCATAAAAGGATGTAGGGGATCTACATCATATTAATTAGGAAGCTTGCACAACTATTACCACATTCATTCTCAACCATTGATTCATGGAATTAGCAAAAAATAAACATATGAATAAAATTTTAAAAGGGCTGATAAAATACACAACTGAATATCATAATTCCTATCCTCCATATATTATTGAGCAACATAGTTCAATTTCATTATATCATTGCCATTACAACTTGCGGAAATTACAGGCTTGCTCGCAGATATCAAAACGGACAGATAATACATAAGAAAAATATTACAAGCTCATATCTCAAATATCACTTAACACTAAACTCTGTAATAGAGTCCCAACACATTAAGACACTTTCTATATTCCTGGAATGACTAGAACCTTGCATCACTATCCAATCATGTTTCTCGTTGCCTTTTATCTTCTTTTATAGTCTCGCTCACTTGATCTAGTCTTTGATACCTCGCTCTCGTGATCCATGATTTTTGAATACCTAGGGCCATTACCTTAATTCTTCATTGACTATATCAAAATCGGCTCCTAGCTCTTTGGCACATGTCCTTATATTCCACTGCGTAAGTTACAAAACATTTCACTACCGCTTTAATCTTACGGTGCTTTGTTTCTAATAGTTTTTTCCAAAAAGTCCTTGGCAACTACTATTCCTTCAAAAAGGAAGGACCCAACACTCCCTTAGTAGGTAGTGAATCAACCATGGATATCCCCCCAATATATTATTCACCTTATATTCCCCCCTTAACTTTGACATCAATGACAAGATTACAACAAATTATTCCTTTGATAGCAAGCACCTTACATGTTATAGAAGGTTTGTGTGACATAATAGAAAGGTCCTTACACATTACAGTAAAGGGTTCTCAAGCAATTTGGTGACATTAACACTTCTAATTGAACCCCAATAAGTAAGTTGAGTCAATTGATTCCATTGGGCTATCAAGCTCAATTCAATAAATATGTTATAATTTGAGGGTCATTAACTGAAATTATATAGATAATATTTGGATATCCTTTCCCATGGAATGGTCAAGTTATCTAAAACAATGCATTATGAGGAAACAATCAAAAGCTTGGAAGATGTATGAAGTACTCAAATCCTTGATATTTATTCTCCCTTGACCAAATAACCACAGTAGTTGGCTCATGCATGCATGCTTTTTTCTAAATGCAAAAAATTGTTAGCTTATTACTCTAATTTAGGTACAACAATATTGAGCATTTATGTTAACCTAATAAGGATTTCATTGAGGGATTGATAAACCCAAGCTTAATGTATTTTGAAATTTTCAATTATGTGCTTAATTGAGCTTTAAATCAACTCTATCAGTTGAGATAAAAAATCTTCACAATTGTTTACACACTAGAAATCTTGATCTATTTCTATATGTTTTGTTCAACTAAATTTTATGTAGTGAAAGCATTTTATACTTCTGGATTTGTTATTGAATTTTCCATCCAATAGTGTGTCATTTTCACACATTTTATATATATATATATATATATATATATAATATATATATATATATATAAAAAATCTAAGAAATGATGTTTTTTGTTTTTAAACCTGGGAGGACTTCAGAGATATGTCTGAGTATAAGTTTTTTTTCTCCAGAGATATGTCTGAGTATAAGTTTTTTTGGGAAAAAAAGTGCGTAATCGAAATTGTGTGTTATTTTTTTTCTTAAATTGTATAGTGAATTCTAAATTAGATATTGGAACAAAGTTATTTGAATAAGTGTAATTTAAAATACTACATAATTTCTTAAAAACTATTTTTACTATACATTAAAATTTGTAAATTATATATAGATTTCATTTCAAAGTTAAAAAAAATGAATATTTGAATATAACTAATGAAAAACATCTTTAAACAATTATATAAAATAACTATAATATTTTTATGACAATTTCTTCTATTTAAAAGTACATTAATAAATGAATTAATTAATGACTTTGTATAAATTGTAATTAAACATATAACTTTTTATTAAATTACATATACTTTTTTATTCTTAAAAAAATTCACGTATAAATTTAGTTCACTTTTGAAAAAATAATAAATCATAATAATTTCCCAATGTTTAAATACTCATATAATTAATAATTATACCAATTCCTTATTATAGGTATCATAAACATATATTTATTAATTACAATTTAATAAATATAATATTTATTAAAAACAATTAAATTTTTATTCTTAAAAATAATGGGGACGTTATATTTTAAATATAGATTATTTTTTGAAAAAACAATAAAACTCATGAAAATTCGAATTATATTAGCAACTACTCATATAATTTAAACAAACGTATACCAATCCTTATTATATTATATCATAAACATATATTTATTATTACCCATTTTTAATTCCTTATATAATGTATCATCCATATATATATATACCATTTTTAATAAAACATATATATTTTCGTTTACGTTTTTTAATTAAAAAAAGTATATACCGAGTAACTATTTACCATTTATATTAAATTCCAATTACAAACGTTGAAATTTTAAAAATTATTTATTAAATAAAAATAACAAAATTTAATAAAATTTAAAAAATGTAATAAGCTTTTTAAATAATTAAAGCCATATTTGTAAACTTAAACACCAGGTTTAAAATAGATTTTTTTTTTCTTGCAGGTCGAAAAAGCTATATTGCAATTAAAATAGATTATATGTAAACAATTTTATATTCATCAAACTAAATTACCTCAATTCTAAAACTTGACTTCCATAATTCTCCTCTGCTGCAGCTATACTTCCTAGATAACATCAACATCTTCACGTTAAGATCGAGTCAACAATGAAGTTCTGCAACACACCGCTACCCACTTCAACGTTATGTACACGAGTAGTCTAACGAGACAGAGGAATTGCTCGGAAAATTATGAAAATTTTAGTTATATTTAGAGAAAATCCGGTAAGGATTTTTGTAAATGCAAGTTATAGTTGTTAAACTTTAACATTTTAGGTGTTTTAAATATTTTTGATGATGTTGAATACATTTCCACCATCAAAAACACTATTCAAACACTGTTTCTACAATTTTTTTTGAAATTTTTAACTCAAATTCCAACCACTTTTAACTATCCCCCAATTCCTCTGGCTAGTTAGAAGACTCCTCAGCCTCGTTAAACAACTTTTATATATATATATATATGCGTTATTCTGCAGTTTCCTTTCTTACTCATTGACCAGATAGCTTGGAGGGGCAACGGAAATTACTACTGTTTGCTTCCTATTCATTGCGTAGTTGAAACTTGAAACGATGAGAAGGGCAATTAGTTGGACTTAATGGCCAAGGATTTTTACACGGAATTTATGGAAGAGGGTTCTTGCGCCATAGAGATGGCTCTTGCTGCCATGGAAACTGAAAAAAAAGTTGCCGAAAGAATCCAAAAAGTAGGGCTTGCTCGGGAAAAGTTAGAAAAATCATTGTTTTATAAGGAAGCTCTGAAACAAATGGAGAACCCAGAAATGGCTACCCAAATAAAAAGGGTGATAGCCACATCCCCATCATTCACAATTACAACTAGTTCTCTATGGCCTTGGCCCGCTGGAGCCAGTCGAGGAACATTACGTGAGAGAGTATCAGGTACAGTATAGTTGCATGCAGTTGGCTTTGGCCATTTTATTGAGGGAGAAATTTGAATGGATTAATGATATCGTTGTGTTCGATCCACTTGACTTCATTCGACAAAATTGCCATGCATGACCTCGGCTGTACCCCTCTGCATGTTGACGAATATTGCAAACGCACAGTCGATAGACCAACGCTATTTTTACTTACCGAATTTTCTCACCGAGAATGTTTTGAATGCAAACAGCACGCCTGCCAATTTAAATAAGATTATCATATTAGGTAACAGTTACAGCAGATTAGGTCCATTCTTTTTCCATGAGAAAATTGAGAGCATTTTTCAACAGCACTCATGTACAACGTGAATTTCCACTGCGGGCATCAGATCAATTAACTGATATTCCTCAATTTGAGAATAGCAAAAGCAAAATTCCGTTGAAACAGAAAGAATTGGATCCCGATCCAGTGATTAATAGCGCATTTAGTGTTCTAAGCGTCGATAAGAATGTGAACGGGATTTGAAAGCTCCCAACTCTAAATTTGCAGTTAAAGTCTATTCAGTGAATTTTTCCTTATTGGCAAGGCCAAGTCAACTGCTCCAGCATTTATATTATCGACGGAAGAAGCGAATCTTAACTACTATTTTCTCTTGTACTATTTTAATGGACGCATTTTAATGTACTATTTGAAGATCGGGCAAGGATAGTACTAGTGCTATGCTGATATTTTAGTTCAGGGTGTTGAAAACCTTTGTTTCTTTACTCCCCACTAAAAGGCTTAGGTTTGCTTCTCACTGTACACACCACATTTGGAAGAGGGGCATCAGGTTGAAGATGGATCTCATGTTGAATTTCCATCTTGGGAGGAAATCAATTTGCTTCCTCAAAAATCTCATCACAGTTAGAGACAATAGGAAATATTTCTGTCCCGTGAGAAGGAATACAACCTTTGAATGCCTCATAGGTATGAACATATTTTTCCATCAAAGCCATGAGGATACACTTCTTGCTCGAGTTGACGAGTCTCTTCATCTATCTCACATTGACAAGAGTTGAATTGACTTTCATGCAGAGAGCTCTAATAATATGTTCCACCCTATATTTGGTGATATCGGTTTTATTATGTTTGAAAAAAACAACTTGTATGTCATATAAGTATGGGCTTCCTAAGACTATATCAATTGGACTATATCAATTGTGAGTGTGGATGCTTGTCAAGGCCAAATTCAAAGAGGATGAAGGAAAACTCAAGTCTTTTAACTCGGAGATTAGATGTCAAACATGATTAAAGAAAATGGAGGATAATGAAATGTGAATAGAGAATGAGTTGGCTTTTCACAACGTCTTCTACCATGTGGAAGATCAGGGGGAAAAGTTTTTTTTATAGATTATGAAAGAAGAATAGAAAAAGTGGGAAAGAAAGAGAAAGCTCCAACATATGATAATGAATAAATACACTAAGGTAGAGGAGAACTTCATGAATCTCCATATTGAAGTTCAAGCTTTTCCTTTTCCCTCATTCTCATCATTCAAATAGTCATAAAAAAAATGCTTCTAAAAAAGCCATTTTTAAAGTTAGTTGTGAAATTTGATTTGCCCATATTCAAGGTAGAAGCTAATGCTGAGAAACTAAGCAATTTGATTATATAAATCAAAGTAAATTGTCATATACAATAGCTTGAAGAGGATGAAGAAAATATTCAGTTGACATCTCTTTGGCTAGAAGATACAACTATTGTATGGTGGGAGAGGAAAATTCAAAAAGGTGGTCAACATAATGGTAAAATGCTTTCACCAAGGTCATAGTTTGTCTCTAGATTAAGAGGGAAATTTTACCCATTTCGTTACACGAAAAAATATACGATGGAATGGAAAAAATTTAGATATGAAAAAGTTCAGAATGTTCAAAGTTTTACGAAATATTTTAGGAAGCAACCATTGGCATTGAATATTCCTTTAGACTCACTAGAAACTTTGATGAAATACATTGTTGCTTTAAGCAACTATATTTTCCATTCATTGTTATTTTTTCACACCACTAATCTAAATGAAGCTAATGTGAAAGCAATTCATCTTGAAAACAAGTGAAAGCATGGATAAGAAGATCATGGAAATAAGCCTCCATCCAAGCCTAAAAAAATAAGTTCAAATGAAAAGGAAAGGGAAAGAAGAAAATAACAACAAAGAAAGAGGAAGGAAAGCACTCTTGCACTTATTGCAATAAAGATGGGCATGATGAGTAGCGTTGTTGGAAGATACATCCAGAGTTAAAGTCCATGGATTTTGGTGGGAATAAAATGACACATGATACTATGAAACAATACCTAGGTTTTGATTCTGGTGATAAGACGTAGATCACAACCATTAGAGTACAAGGTAAAAATTCCCTTCATGTTATTTCAAGTTTTGAAATTAAAGCCCACGACGACAAAAGAAAAATAAGTGTATTGTTTGAGCTAAGATTTATACCTAAGCACACAAAAATAGATACATTATTTGGTACGGGTTCTCAAGTTAATTTGATCTTAGAATCAATTGTTAAGAAGTTGGGTTTGGAAATAATAGCTCATTCGAAACTATGTCCTCTTAGTTGGGTGTGTGACAATGAAAAACTCAATGCCACTTAGAATTGTAGGGTCATTATTTTTATTGCTTCAAAGTTGATAGATGAGATTAATTTAGATATTGCCCCACTTGAAATTTGTGGCACAGTTTTGGGAATCCCATAATTTTATGACATGCAAGAAGTCTTTTTCATGCATGAGAACAAATACTATCTCACCAAATATATGATGGAATATATTATTAGAGCTCTCAGCATGAAAGTCAATTCAAATCTTCTGAGTGAGGAATAGATGAAGATGCTCATCAACTCCAGAAAGAAGTGTATAGTCATTGTTTTGAAGGAAAAATATATTTATACTTATGATGCATTCAAAGGTTGTATTCCTTCTCACATGAAATAAATGTTTGGTATTGTCTCTAGGTGTGATGAGATATTTTAGGAACCAAATGAATTTCCTCCCAAGATGGAAATTCAACATGAGATCCATATTAAACAATATTCCCCCCTTCCAAATATGGTCATATACAATGAGAAGATAGCCTTTTAGTGGGGAGTAAAGCAACCATAGGTTTTCATTACCTTGAATGAAAATATCAGCATAATACATGTAAAACCTTTCAAGATCTTCAACATCCATTTGTGATCGAGATGGATGCCAATGGACATGTTGTGGGTGTAGTATTGATGTAGCATCATAGGCCTATTTATTTCCACTATGATACTTTCTCTCAAGTTGTATGCCTTGATTCAATGTATCAAGAAATGGAGGCATTACTTGATAGGTAAGGAGACTATCATACATAGAGACCATCAACCTTGACAATATATTTAGTCACAAAACAAGTTGTAGTAGGCTCATACCTTTAGGAAGATGATATTCCTTCAACAGTTCCATTTGGTAATCAAATTCAAGAGGGGTACAATAACCAAAGTGGCAGATATGCTTTATGGACATCTTGTTTCTGCATATGCTATTGATGAATATTTTAAAGATGTTTATAAGAGGCCAACCCATGAATCACAGGTGGAGAACTATAATTTGTAGGGAAATATTCTCTACCATTTTGGAAAGTTATGTATTCTTACAAGTGAAAGAGTCCCTATAATCAAGAATCTCACACTTCTCTTGTGTTTTTTCACTTTGGGGTAGGAAAAGCCTTAGCTAATTTTTAGAGGTTTTTTTATAGGGCTTGGATGAAATAAATTTTAAACAAGTATGTAAAGGGGTGTGAAACTTTCTGAAACTTCGTTGACATGGAAGAGTTCAAGGCATAGAGAATTATATTTCTGGAGGCTAGTAGATAATGATTAGAGGAGGTTGATCTCCATCCATGTTGGAAAACAGTCCTATAGTTTCTAGGCGAGGCTTGTTGGTTGTGGAGGCTTCTAGCGGATGGTTATCCTCAGAGTTAGGTGAGTAAAAAGATCATATCCAATGGGTGTCAATAGACTATTATACGAGTTGACTTTTCCAGCTGGTGGAGACCAGCTACTCTATTTATAATTTTTTCAACAATAATATAATATTTGAGAAGCACAACAATAGGTGGTTTTCTGCTCTAAACGGTGATTTCTACCATAAACATTTGTGTCGTCTTGCGTGCATATTTTCTGATATTATTTATGGTATTTATATGTTATGTTGGTTTTACATGACATATATGTGACTAGATGATGTATTGCTAATTCTTGGGTGTTTTGTTAAAAGTAAATAAAAATTTAATAAACCCAAGCACTACTAATTCACCCCTCTGTTTTAGTAGGGAGCATATCCTATATATATATATATAATAAATAAGAAATAAAGTACACAACGAAGCAAGAATACACAAATATTGTGGAAACACAAGGGAAAACAAATAAACAAAGAGACAAAGATTCGTGCTTCACCCAATTTGGGCTACGTCCATGGATAAACATCCAATCATTCCTTTTATATTATCCAGGAAAATGAAGAGATACAACCTACAACATATCCACTGTAATTTTCCCTTGACTCTCACACGTTCTCCTCTCTCTTTCTCGCTCAAAATAATATTACACAGTCACAATACAATTCCCTCATATTAACCTAGGCTTGCCTTCTAGGGAGAAAACTAAAATGAACACAACTTCTACTTACAAATAATTTTCCTAATGGATGACATAGATTGAATATGAAATGACAATATTTCGCAAGGAAAAATTTCATTTATTTATAGCTCCAGGAGTGGCGCACCCAAACCCCCACTGGGGGGTCTCACAAAAGTCATTGTCGCCCCCAACCCCATAGACGCCACTAATGGTGATTCAATGCAAGTGTTTCCACCCCATTAAGAAGAGGGATCCAACATGGCTGAAACAAATAACTAAGAGATAATTGGGCTCCACACCCAACACACATATAGATATATATCCCTCTCTCTTTATATAAATTTATTTAAAATGAAACTAGTGAAATTTTAAATTACAAAACATGACCTACATTTTCCATTTGAATGAATCATATAATTTGTTCTAGATGTGTAAAACAACCATAAATTAAAATTTCATCATAAAATATTGTATTTATTAAATTGCATTAATGTGTAGAAAAGCTAACACATTTTGCATTCATGTATGAAATTGTTAAAGACCAGAGAATGTATGTATATAAAAATTACTTGTCGTGCATGCAGACATAATTTCAGTAACATCAAATCCTCAATACAGGTCTACATAACAGGAAGTATACATATAACTTTGTACCTCAATACAAGTCCCAATGTGTATCGCTTTCATGTCATTACATTCTTCAGAATGTATAACTTAAGAGTGCATTAAAATAAATTCTAACAATGTACTTGTACTCTAAGTTCTCAAAGATGAATTCTAGTATAACAAATTGTTGGGTAGTTCAACTAAAAAATTTCTAATGGAATGCCATCCTCAATGACCCGTTCATGGCCATCTTTTGACATTATCCATTTTTTAACTTTCAATTGTTTTTTTTATTGGACTTCGATCAACCTTATGGGCACTGCACACAACAATTGACTACATTGACAACTTATGACATCAGGTTGATAGTCTTGAAAGTAAATATTACTCTCATCATTGTGATTTATCATCATCATTATCATCATAGTCTTCCAATAACTTCAAATTTCGTTCAGTGCACCACATCAAATAATACTTGACATTTTCTATGTTGTTAGTGCGTGCAACTACAATAAAAACATATCATACAAGATAAAACAAATGTAAATTGAGATCATAATTAACATGAAATTAACTTGATCAACATGGACCCAACAAAATAGAAATGGAAATGATGTATCTCAAAAATATACTACTACTTTAAAAGAACAAGTAAAAGAACCTTGAATTAAGTGTATTATGTCTTATCTTACAAAGCTAATAAGACCCATGTTCCTAGCGAATAGGGAAGCTTTAAGTGAATTATACATAATGAAAAAGCAAACATAAATGAACATATAAAAACAAAAGCAAGGAAAGCATGTTATCGAGAAGCATCAAGGCTGTTATACAAGATAAATCAAGGTAGAACAAGTCAACCAAATAAAATTCAAATTAAAACACTAAAAATAGAAGACAAAGAAATGCCAACACTCTAATTAGCTTCATGCACATGCACCCAACAAAATAGAAATGAGAAATATGCATCTAAAAAACAAAGTACGACTTGAAAAGAGAAAGAACAAGAACCTTTACTTAAGTGTATTCTACATCATCTTAGGAAGCTAATAAGACCTGTGTTCCAAGAAAATAGGGAGCCAAAGTCAATTACAATAAATGAAAAAGGAAACACAAATGAACATATAACAACAGAAGCAAGGAAAGTATGTTACCATCAAGTATCAAGGTTGTTTTATGAGATAAATGAAGGTAGAACAAGTCAACGCAATAGCATTAAAATTAGAACACCAAAAATAGATGACAAAACAATGCCAACACTCTAATTAGCTTCAATATCATGCAAACAAGAATATAGAAATGGAAAATATTATCTCAAAAAGAAACTACTACTTGAAAAGAGTAAGTACAAGAACCTTCAATTAAGTGTATTATGTCTCATTTTAGGAAGCTAATAAGTCCCATGTTCCAAGAAAATAGGGAAGCAAAGTGAATTACACATAATGAAGAAAGGAAAATATGTTACCAAGAAGAATCCAAGTTGATCAATGGCCTTGATATCATAATATTTTTCATTGGTGTCCTTTTTATTGATCAATTTTTTTATTTTGTCGATTATAATGTTGTGTGCTGAGAAGATGGGGATATGATACTAACATTAATGATAGGTGCACCATTTCTAGCTCTTTGGCACTACATCATATGCCCCTCTTGTAATATCCCCCATTAATGTAAATATTTATTTTTACTGCAACCAAACAAACTGTTACTATTTTTAAATTATAAAATATTTTTGGAATTTAGTTATGAAAAGATGAATTTTGTAGTTATTAGTAAATACTGTTTTATTGGTTAGTTAGTTATGTGAGGCAATTATATGTCCCAAAACTAAATCCTAGAGTATTTTTACTAAAAAGATCAAGAGGATAGGGGTATCTAAGGATGAGAGGAGATAGTGTTGAAGGGTCAAGCAGTCTGTTATGGCTACATCTGGTTAAGACCAGATAGCTGGTAAACACTAAGGTCTCTGAGGAGAAAGAGAACTCCTGAAATCAGGGGTAGCAAGGGGCGGGGGAGGGGGATTTACCGAAGCAGGAAATCTAACAGCAGGGAGGAAAATTAAGGCGCAAGTCTTGTTTTAGACTCAATTCTGGATTAACGTAAATAGATAAGTGAAGGATTCTTGTATAATTTATTCTTTGAATCTAAGAACAATTAGCTTTACAGATTGGCTAGTTTAAAAAGGTAATATCAGTAAATTATTGTTGAATAATTAAGGACAGGGTTTCTTATTTTTCTTGAAGTATTTCATTACGGTTGCTTATTTTTCTTGAATTATTTCATTAAAAGCAAGAGTAGAGTAAGTAATGAGAAACAAAGGAAAATCCACCATTATATTCACAGAAAGAAACTATCAAAATAATATAAGAAGAGATAACAAGAACTTAGATACTTTAATAGGAGAAGCAAAACTGGAAAATGGGTAATGTTCTGTAGCAAGTACTATTAATATACCACATAGGGTAATGATTTAACATATTCTTTTATCTAAATCAGAAAATATGCTAAAATTATCCTTTAACTGATTGATCTCCAACAATGTTAGGTAAACATTTACTACTAAGATAAAAAGAAAACAAATTTCTATGTAGAAAGCTCAACCAAAATCAAAGCATGTTTAAAGATCAACGCATTCAGAAATCTCACAATTCCATTCCACATTCATTTCCATTCTTGAAAACCCTAGTCAATGCATAACGAATACGAAAAATAATTATGAAAAATTACCACGACTATATACGAGAAAACTTAAGCGTCTGGATTAACATGTAGTATAGGTAACCTCAACTTCTAGAGTTTTTGAAAGAAAATATAGTCTTAGCCTAGATAACAAGAATTAGAATTTCGAGCTTATAGAGAATCCGTCAAGACTCTTTTCTTTAAAAATATCAACTTGAGAGAAAAATCTCCGAGCTATAACTAAAACAGTGCAGGACAAATTGATGCATAAATCAATTTAGGAAATACTGAGGCGCAATGAAGCTCTACATAGAACAATACTTTAAAAAATGCTATAAATAATTCGAGAAATGATAACTCTCACACTGAGACTCAATATTTGAATAAATATGGAAATCATTCTAAAACCCTGAAATTATTAAATGTAAAACCCTCATCTCATCAGAGAAATACGGTATCAGTAAGCTTAATCCATAAATTTTATGGTTCCAATCTCTGTACATTACACAAAGATGGCAACCTGAGAACAACGCCCAAAACTTTCAACATTTTGGTCGAAGCCGTAAGATTCTTATAGCTTCAAAAACAAAACCCTAATAATGGGAGTCATAGCTTGAGTAACCTCGATAACCTATACAAATCTATTACCAAAAATCATTTAGTCCTCGACAACCTGGTCACAAGACCTTGTCATAGAAAGGGTCAGAAGTGAGTTAGAATACCTGGTGCCAGTTAAGCCAACTCCTCAGTCAATGAAGCGAGTAGGAGGGTTTTCGTCACAGAGCCGCCAAACCCCTGCACCTGGAATAAACCTTACACCAAAACAATGAAGTTTTGAGTTAGGAGTTATTCATAAGATAAAAGAGACTGTAATAATTCTAACCTAAAAAAATAAAGAAGAATATCTGGAAATACAACAAGATCTTACCATTGAAAGGTTGTTTGCCAACCCTGCCTCAACACATTGAATCCCAGGGTTTCGAATAATTTTAAGAACCATCAAGGTATCACCAAGTTGCCGAAACATGAAGCAAATAGTCCAGAAAACGATGTCTACAAGCATAAACAAAATCGTAAACCGGAGTAGAGCCACAACTCGTTAAAATTTCTGGAATGATACATTGACAAAATGAAACCATACCATCGGGAAATCAAGGATATATTTCTCGAGGGTCGTCTAATCCAACAAGCCGTGGTGAACCGTTGATGGAGAATCTTGATCTCGAGGATAATGCAGGATGTGGACAGATTGGTGACCATCAAGCTGCCACCTAGGCCACGACAGCTAAAACGTTAAATGCACAGGCATTCCTATAGTGGGCTTCGAGGCTAAGGCCAGTTTCCATTTAGTGTCGATGCCAACGATGTACTAAAATATTTAAATGTGATTGATTGTAATTTAAATGAAAAAAACAACGTGTGTAATCAAATTCCGCCACAATCAACAAAAAATTTAAACATAGTATCTAAAGTTCTATCCATCATCTTTTCATTTGGAGTATGACAATAGAGTTTGTCATTGGTATTAAAATGTTATTCATAGAATTTAATAATGTCAATGTTTTATCGGAAAATTTTATTTTGGTGACTTGTATGTATATATATATATATATATATATATTATATATATATATATATATATATATATATATATATATATATATTATATATATATATATATATATTATATATATATATATATATATATATATATATATATATGATATTATTAATAGATGGATGTGTTACGTATGGTATCAGAGCGCTCAGGTTTCCAAAACTGCAACCTCTGGCATAAGGAATAACAAAATCAATATTGTGCACATAGGAGGCAACAAAACAGTCAACATGAGACAAGCTGGGAATCTACCACATGGTTCCATATTAGGAAAAAGACCAACATCATTTTAGGAAGGAAATCCTTAGGTTTGGGAGTAGTTGGGCGATGAGACGCAAAATCCCAACGCAGACATCTGGGTAACTGTCCAAGGGGGGGGATATAAAGGGGGGGAATATAAAGTGAATAAGGTGTTAGGAAGGCATCCATGGTTGATTCACTACTTGTTAAGGGAATGCATGATTGAATTGACATGTATTAAGGGGAGACCTATACAAGTCAAGGGCAACACATACAAACATAAAAATGTGTATAAATAAAATAATTTGTCAGCATATTAGATATGATCAGGAACAAGTGGGAATGATATTAGATATGATCTAGGTATCCTGATACTAGAAAGATCACACTCACAACACTTGGTCATATTGTGCTTAAGTGTAGACCTATGGGCTTGATTCCATGGCATATTAGCATATTTAGGAAAAATTATGAGTATGTTCGAATGTCGAGATACCTGATAAGGAACCAATGATAGCCCTTGGTCACGTCCTTCTTAGTTGTACCCCATAGAGCTTAAGTGCTCAACATACTATGTTGGAAACTGAGTTAATAGGGGGGTTTGAATTAGTCTTAAGTATGATTTAAAAGAATAATGCGAATTTATAATTTCATTTACTTAGCAACCATTCATGTGAACAATCCAGAACATATTATATAAATAGCAACATAAATCAACACATGAACCATTCATCAACAACATAAGTAGCATACACATAGGTTTCTAAGAAAAACACATAAAGGGAGTAAATCACAAATCTTGATTGTTACGATTTAGATAAAATGTGTTATGAAACTAGCTCAAGAAAATATAGAAAAGATAGATCAACGCCTTAGAATTCAGCCTTTTTGAGGGGGAAACCTCCTTTACATTATATAAATGAACAATTCTTGGATGATTCAAATGACAAAACCTCCTTTCTATATATAGGAGTCTAAGGAGTCACAATATAACCCAGCCGACTAACAATAATAATATAAAGCCACAAAAATAACAATAGAGGGATTCTATGGGGCACAGTAATAACAATATGGGGACAATAGGGGCACAACAATATTAATAAGGGGTACAACTACATTAGTAATGGGGTAATCACTAGTATTATAGGGACCCAACATGCCCCTCTCCTTCAAAAAAAGTGTTGTCCTCAACACTT